>VWZN01015854.1:343585-371844 GCA_013396955.1 Regulus satrapa | reverse complement strand
TTTTTTTTTTAAATTTATTTTCTTCCTCTGCTCTGGAGACAAGATTAAAAGGCTGAGGGTGTTCAGCTTGAAGAAGAGAAGGCTCCAAGAAGACCTTAGAGCCCCTTCCAGAGCCTAAAAGGATTTTATGAAATAGAGGGATTTTTTACATGAGCATGTAACGATAGAACAACGAAGAATTGTTTGAAATTAAAAGAGAAGGCATTTACACTAGGTATTGGCAATGAATTGTTCCCTGTGAGGGTGGGCAGGCCCTGGCCCAGGGTGCCCAGAGCAGCTGGGGCTGCCCCTGGATCCCTGGCAGGGCCCAAGGCCAGGCTGGACACTGGGGCTGGGATCAGCCTGGGAGAGTGGAGGGGTCCCTGCCATGGCGGGGGGGCACTGGATGAGCTTTGAGGTGCCTTCCAACCCAAACCCTTCTGTGATTCCGTAATTTATTGCCCGTGGCAAAGAATGCTTGTTTAGGGGGAAAGGTCTGGGGTGTGTTCTGGTTTTGTAGATAAGAAGATTCAGTGTAGCGGATTCCAGTTTTGATTAGACATTAACTGGTCACTGCTGGCTTTCTCCTGCCACTTGAACAAGCAGAAGAAAAGGCAGACAGATAATAAAGGCAGCCACGGGATCAGCTGACAGGGAATCAGAGCTCCAACCAGAGCTCCAGGGTTTGTTCTTTTATCTCACCAAAGTGGCATTTATTGGCTTTGCTTGTGCAGAGCAGCTGTTTGACTCCACAGGGTGAGAGCCTGAAAACATTCAGAGCCTTCACACAGGTCTGACGGCAGGACTGGAAGTGAAAGTGTATTCTACTGAGAGGCAAGAGGCTGATGGTGTGAATTGTTGAGAGTCAAACATGCTCTGTGTTGCAATTTGGTCTGGTAGAAGCTGTCCCTGTCCATGGCAGAGGGGTTGGAACTAAATTATCTGTAAGGTCAGTTCTAACCCAAACCATCTGTGGTTCTATTTGAAAATAGAAAATCTGTGAGAGAAAAGCAGACCTATGTACTGTCTCTCTCCCATTTTCTGTTGGCTGCTGTAGTCTGGTTGTAGCTGATTCACAGCGAGTGATTAATCCTTCTTCCACAGCCAATAGAACTTTAGTTAACACTAAATTTGTCAAAACTTTTAATACAGGGATAGAAATTTTTTTTGAGAAACAGAAATTACACTTCTAAAGTTGATACTTGCTCCCTGCTTCCTTTGGGGAGTCAGCCGGGGTTTGCGGGCAGAATGGGAGTGTGAATGGCAATGATTTAATTGCTTTTGTGGTTGTGGAAATGAATGAAGGAAGGGTTTGGCGTTAGAAGATCTTCGTGGTCTGCTGCAAGTGACAGACTGGCTCAGTACTCCTGGGGGCCACTGCCAGGCAATGACAGAAATCAAGGAGCAGGGAAGTCCTGAGGAGCAGACAGAGCCCAGGAAGTTTTTGGGGTCCTCCTGCTCCTCCTCTGAAGCTCATGAAAACTTTCCTTATTGAAACCTATTTGCTGAAGGGCAAGGGAATTTGCAGAGGGAATGTGATCCCATTAAGCATCTTCACAATCATCCTTGGGTGTTACTACATGACTGAAGCTTACAAAAGCAGCAGTGACTCCTTGTCATCACCCCAAACACCAGCCAGCCCTCAGAGCAGCTGAAATGGGCAACTACAATTCTATGTCCTGTGAAATACAACAGGTTTGGCTGCTGTTACACTGCTGTAGCAGATTAGGAGCAGGGGAACTGACAAACTCTATTTTGCCTGTGATCAGCCTTACTGATGTATTATTCAGCCGTGATTATGTTTTAATGGACTAAGAAGTGTAGAAATGTTTCAGTATGGCTGGATGAGAGTGGTAGAGATCACTAATTATAATACCTTCATTATAAATATGGATTAACCTGCAGGTTAGATATTATGTGTCTTTTCCAGTGGAGTAACTAATTCTGTGGAGTGTGGTGAGAGATGGAAATGAATGTTTTCCTCTTGGTTTGCATGCATTTAGAGAGTTGCCCTAACTGAGAGCAGGTCTTTCATTAGTAAACCTGTAACTCCTACAATTAAAGAAAAGCTGTTTCTCATCTTTCTCCCTCATTTCCCCTTTACTGATGAGGAGCAGAGTCCTGACACACATCCAGCACAGCATGGCTTCCTACAGACTTTCCCCTCCTGGTTGATTCTCTGCTGTCTAATAAGGAATAAGCTTACACTGCAGTCTGTCTTACCATGGAAGCACTTCACATTCCTCTATCTTGATTAGTCCTCATCAGTCAAATGTGGTTGCAAATAATTTTATAATGTCAAATCAGCATAACTTGCATTAAATATAGTAGGGAATGTGAGCTGAAAACCTGAGATTGACAGTAAATGTGCTAGGCTGAGCCTAATGCAACGGTGGAGACAGGTCCTGCAGCTAGACTGCTAGGATTAAACTGGAGCATTCAAGTGTGCATCAGTACTTAATTTTACTGCATCAAGGACACAATTCTGCTTCTGGAAGTGTCGTGGTTTCCTTGCAGTGCATCCATGCTGTGCTAGCTAGACTCCAGCTGGGCTGCCTGCATCCTGCTGGGCTTGAATGGCATCTCTGTGCCTGGTAGAAGTACTGTGGGTACCCAGTTCTGTTCTGGGGAAAGGAGAATGTGTGTCCCCAGGTGTGTGTGGAGCTGCCCTGCCCTCTGCTCCATCCCATCCCCAGCAGGACAATGGAATCTGTCTGGGCAGAGATTATGTAAAGTTCCACACCTGCCCTGGACCAGAAGCATTAAGACAACTGATTCCATCTATTTTTACGTGGCCTGAGCTTTTAAAAGTCCCTTTGAACAAGTGAAAACTGTGATACCTCAGCCCTGTGCAGGCAGGCAGGGTGTGCTCAGAGATGCCTGTGTGTTACTGATAGAGACTGGTGCTTTGCTGTCTTCTCACTTCAAAGCAGTATCAGGAATTATCTAATATTGAGATATCTTGTTATTTTACGACTTTGAACTGAAGGGTGAGAGCAAGACAAAAGACTCAAAAAGGGAGCTCAGGCTGTAACGTGTTTACGTGAAAAGTGGGTTTTAAAGCTTTGAAAGGGTTGTAATGCTCTTCTACCTTGAGATGCTAATGCTGAAACTTGAAACAGAGCACAGTATCATTAGCAATTAAATGTGTCTGTGTACTGCTCTTACATCTTGTAAGGCTCTCACAAATCAAAAGGGAGAAGTACACACGTCTAATAAAATAATGATTGGGAAAGCAGAGTTCCAAAGCCCTGCTTGCAATTCACAGACAGCAGCTGCATGCCTGGCATATTTGTATAAGGTTTTAGAATTAAATTAATTGCCCCAGGCTTTGTACTTGTAAAGGATTGATTTTTGTTCTTTACCTGTGTGCTGTTGATACTTTGCCTTTCTATGCCTCTACTCCAGTGGCTTTTGTGCTGTATCATTCCAAGATTTTAACTCAAATTTTATTTTCTATGTCTGAATTGCTTATACCATTTTTTTGGTGGCAAAAAAACTACGTTTTGATAGATACACAAGTAACTTCTTGGAGAAGTTAATTCCAAATTTTGAGTAGCCTACACAAGACTACAGATGTAAAATACCAATATCCAATGAATAAAGCCTGTTAGCAAGAAAGTGGAAATATTTCTGGAACCTGTCTATAGAAGCCAAGAGCTGAGTAGGACTGCACTGGATTTAAGTTTTTGGTGAATATGTTTATTCTGGTTATGAGTTTTAACATTTCTGACACCTGTTTTATGTTTATTTTGCTAAAACAAAATAGTATGTATGCATGTGTATGTGCACATATGTGTGTTTATTATGCACATGATGTATTTGTTACAGCAAATGCAATGTAAACATACAAAAGTTCACATTACTTTAAATACTGAGCTTAACTGTCAACCACAAAACATATTTGCAAACTCTTTCAACATGTGTAACATATACAATCCTAATTAGAACCAGCACAATAGCAGAGTTGCCCATATGGTAGTGATAATTATGTTGAAAGTGTTTGTCTTGTGGCTTAGAATTAGGTTTGGAAGATGCAATGTGAACTGCCTCATGCTGGGAGTTTGTAACATGCTTTTAAAATGTGTATGTGAGTAATTTGCCATGGCCAGGCTGGGTTACATGAGTTAAAGATGAGGGGGTTTGATATGGTGGTAATTTGATAGGAGTGTTTAATGTGTATTTCTAAGAGAATTACCGAAGGGCTGTCTTGACAAAGGTCGTGCTTCATGTTTGTATGTGTGTTTTATGTATGTTATCTTCGGAAAATCATGAGAAAAGTTGGGTATTCTGTATGTTGGCCTGCAAGACACACCTGAGACAGCCCTGCCTAGTCATTTCAGAGCATGAGCTGCAGTGTGTGCCCCTCTGGCACATGTAGGCATGGATGTTAATGGAACTCATCATTTCCAGCAGAATAATCAGAACTGCATTGATGAATGGGCCAGGGCTCTCCATTGAAAACCTGCTTTAAACTACTTAATTTTTCCTCACACTTGTGACCAGCTCATGCTGTTCTTTGTCAGTTAAATATGCCAAGGCAGGATATAAGCCTAGTAGAAGATGGGGGTATTTAGCTTTCCGTTATATATGGGCAAATAATAACAACTACGAAGAAAAAAGGGCAGTGGCTAGAGCAGTAGATAATGTGGGGTTTGTGATAAATACTCCAAGGTATACAATTTGTTCTGTCTTACCTCTCAAACATGTCTTTGGTTTCCATATCCTGTGAAATGGAAGCAAGTTGTGCTCTATGAAGCAATTTGCAACACCCAAATGACATTCTAGGTGAAACTGTGGGACACATTTGTATGTATGAATAACAATCTTTTATTGATAACACAAAATGCAGCACTCTGTGTGTGGGACATGTTGGTATCAGTCTAGAAGTGTTCCATTTGTAGATTTAGTATCTGAACTAAGACACCGTACTGTGTTCCTGCTGGCAAACATTGAAATCTTTTTTGGTGTTACAGTGTGCAGAAAGATCCCCATTTTGATTCATTTCAGTTTATTTCTAGGTGAAAAAAAAAAGAAAAAAAAGTGTAATGGCATTTCACAACAGCTTCAATGGAAATATCAAGGTGTTAGAGGAAAATCTGTCTTGGTTTTAGGAACTGTGTGAAAATACAAGTCATGATCAAAAGAAATGGATGTTGTCAATTAACCTCCTGTCACTGGCATTTTATTATGGATTTGTATTTACTAAGAGTCCTAAATTTGTATTTACTAACAGTCCTAAGTGCTGTCTTCTCATTTTAATAAGGGTCCTTCATTCCTGCTCACTGCAGAGCTTAGAGTGTAAGGTTCAGAGAGGGTTTCTGTACAGGCTGGATATAAACCCATCCCTCCCAACTCCTGGGCTTGTGCTCAAGGGCAGTGCTGTCGATACTGTGAATTTGCAAAATCAAAATCTCAGTTGATCTTTGGTCTTGGCTTTTTTATTTATATCTGCTTTGGTCTCTGAAGGTTAGTTGCTTACTGTGATGTGAGAAGGAGAAGAATACAGGGATAAGGAGAATAACATTTTAATCCTTTCAATGTTGTTGCGGGAGTGACTTCTAACTTAATACCTGTTTCAGTTATTGACCCTCTTTTGGGGAGATATTGAATGTGTGCATTTTATTGATTGTGCAAATGCTCATCCACTTTGGGAAGTGCATTCCTGTGAAGTATCACAGGTCAGTCCTCACTGAAAGAGAGAATTACTTGCCTTAAAATCAATGGGATGAGACCAGCTTGTATCACATCATTTCTGATGGTGAGTGCTGTGGGTTTGTTTTTTTTGCATCAGCCATTTCCTTCATCAGTAACTGATGCCTTGCGTGATCCGAGTAAGGAATCACATATGCCTGTGTATTTAAACATTCACTTGCAATTTCATGTGGCATGGAGCATGGTTTTGAGTAGGAAAATGCTCGGTAACGTGGCGGCTCTGGTGCAACTTTTTAAAGTGAATTCTGGTGCTTCCAGAATGTCACTTTTTCACCCTGGCTGTGGAGTAGCTGCTGTCCAGCCTTGGTGCCCAGCAGCTTGGTTTGGTGTAGGACTATAGTGATCCCTCTGCAGCAGTAGGTGTGAGCCCGACTGTGCTGCTTGCTTTAGGACAGCTCCTGCCATCTCCTGCTTTGGTGGAGTGCTTTTATTGAGCAGAAATTGATTTCTTTTGATGGTACATCTACATCAAATGGTCTGGGAGCTTTTTTCATCCTACCAACTGTTTCGTAGTTTGGAGAGATCATTGCTTAAACTCTTCACTTGTTATGGTAACAGATACCAGCAAATGTTGGTCCATTTGGAGTGACAACTGAATTTTTTCCTTCTTGTAAGGAAATGGCCTATTTGTGTGTTTTGCTCTCCCACCACCTTGGCTGCTCTCCCAAGTGTGTCAGTGTATGGCAGCGATGGTAAAACAAACTGGGAGACAGAACGGCATGAAGCGACTTCTCAACTCAGTGGCCCAAATCTGCCTCACAGGCACGCATTCCGCAGCTCCAGGGGGACTGTCCTTAGACAAAGGTAACACGCTGCTCGTCCTTAGCTCTGCGGATCCCAGCACACTGACTCCCGCATGGCGGCTGCTCCCCGAGTCACTCTCCGAGGGATGCTGGGTTTCTGCAGCGCTGCTGGAGCCCGGGAGGCCGTTTGGCTCAGGGACCCTCATTGTCTGGGGACAATGGCTGGGCACAGGCTCCGTGTGCAGAGCAGGGGCTGGCTCCTGCCTTGCAGCCCCCTTGGCTTTGAAAGCGATCGAAAATGTTAAAAATAGGCAGCAGCGATTCCAGCCCTGCCCGCGGGGGTGAAAGCGTGCCTTGTTTGTGTGCCAGCTGGAGGCGGGTGTGTCAGAGCACGTCCCTGTGGGCTCCTCGGTCCTGTGTTCGTGTGAGCCCTGACAGATGCTTTTTGGGATGTGTCCCAGCAGTGACCCGGCCCTCGCTGCCCCCGTACCCTGATCGCTGCACCGACAGAACCCTGGGGGGTTTGGTCTGGGCACCTGCAGTGATGGATGCCCTGCTGCCCTCTGCTTTACACACCTCATATTTTGTGGCCACCCTTTCTCTTTAGCACAGCCTCGCTAAAGCCACCAAGAGTGGACATTTCCCTCTTACTTCCACGTGCTGTAAGTGTCGGATCTGCCTCAGGTGACACAGTCTTTTTGTTGGCCTGGTGATGATGTCGAGTGAGTTCTCATCTTCTGTGCTTGGTTTTGCAGTACAAAAGGTCTCTCTGTGTAAAGAAAAAGGCATGTGTTTTTCCCCCGATGAAAGGTTTCTGTCCTAGAACTATCAGCGCCCTAGGAAGCACAGGTCAGAGCTGTGCTGGCTGGGCTCTGGATCCTTCTGTGCACAGTGCAGCAGTCCCTTCCTCTCTCCCTGGCTCAGCACTATCCAGCGCAGGCTTTTGCCAAGAACTCTTACAGCCCTGGATCACTGGCTCTTTAGCAACACCACTGCAGGCTTTGAGAGAGCCTGGAGAGATGCCATGAGGCAAAGAGTCCTCTGCTCCTCCTTCCTTCGTGGGAGGGGGGAGATATTCATGAAGCAGCTCTCACAGGAGCCATGGATCCAGCCAAATTCTGCAGGGTTTGTCCTGGGGATTTGTGAGCTTTGCAGAGCTGGAGCAATGCCTCGTGTTTCCACAGCACACAGCATGGAGGGGATTGAGAGCAGAGTGAAATCCATAGTCATGAGTCTTCCACCAGTTTTGGGTGTGAAACCCCAGCTCTGTTAAAGCATGGGGGCGATCCACGGTGACTTCACAGGGCAAAAACTGCAGCAGAAATTCGTTCAAGGTGTTGGTATTGCTTTAGTTACCCCAGGAACTGAGATGCTTGAAATGGAACCAAAGGCATGAGTTGGGTGGGGCCTGGGTAAAGGGAGGCAGCACCCAAATCATAAAATCACAGAATATCCTGAGTTGGAAAGGACTCACAAGGATTGTCAAAGTCCAGCTCCTGGCCCCAAACAGGACCAAAGCTACTGAGGCCAGCAAAGTTCTCTGAATTGGGAGCACAAATTGTTTCCTCTCAGCTCTTGGGCACTCTGAGACTTTCTCTTCCAGAGTTTCCTTGGGAAGCCATGCCAGGAGCTCAGGTATTTTCCATTTGGTGGCTGCAGGAGTGTCCCTGTGGCAGATGGCTCTGCACAGTCAGAGGTGCTGCAGCCCCAGGGCAGCAGGTCCTGCCCTGACCTGTGACATGACAGAGGGAGCAGAGGGGTTGTTCAGGGATTTTTCTTTGGAAAGTCACTTGTTTCTATTTACAAGCTCTACCAGTGTTTTAATTAGGGTAATTACCCTTGACCAGCTACGTGTAATGGCCTGCTGCCTCTCTAATGGCTTTTCCTTTGTGATTTTCCTGCTTGGCAATGGGATGGCACTATGAGAGCTGGGAGGGGAGGAGAGGAGAAACTGCAGGAGAAGTTATTGCATCCTGTTTGGGACTGCCAGGACTTTCAGATCATNTTGTTTTTGGTTTTTTGTTTCTTTCTGAAGTGTTCACCAGAGCCACAGTTTTAATTTGGGAATATCATTGAATGTCTGGGCATAGTTGCCCAGTTGAGAAGTTTCCAACCACTACAAAATAATAAGCAAAATTTTGCTAAGGGACTATGGGAACTTGTAATGATACCCTTTGAAAGAGGCTGCAGCAGGAGCAGTTTTATGCCTGAACAGGTTTCCAGGTTGGGATGGGGCATGAATGAGGTGGGAAAACCAGAAAACAAAGTCAGCAAAATCAGTAGGCAATGTTAAAATCCACGAGACAGTAGCTTTGGGGTTAAGATTGGTTTTCTGGTGTTTTGTTCACAGATTTTCACAATTCCATTAAGCTGCCAAAAATTCAGAATACCCATTTTCTGGGGTTTATGATTTGCTTACAGTACCTTTGCTCAGATGTTCCTGGTGTAAAGACTTGTCTCCTCGTTTGGCAGATCAATACCCAAGCAGATCTGGCTGGAGGGAGCCTGGCTCAGAGGTGCTGATAAATCATCCCAAGCTGCAAGGGTTTATGCCTTGTGTTGGAGGAGCTCTTAGCACAGAGCTGTGCCATTGCTGTTCCTCACTGTCCCTGTAACACGAGTCCAAGATTTGGCTCTTGGTTTATTGCTCAGGGAGGGATGGCAGCGCTTGTGTGTCCTTGGGGGATGGCAGAACAGCGCCTCGGGCTGCTCTGGAGAAGCCACCTCACCTCCAGTGCTGCTTTCTCTCCTCTGGAAGAAAAGCATCCTGAGATTCCTGCCTGTGGAAGCATAGCGAGGAGGAAGGAGGAGCAGCAGGATGGACAGCACTGCTGTGGGATGGCAGAGTCCTGCACTGCTCCTCCAAGCCTTGTGGGGATCCAAATCCTCCTGTGGGGATTTGGGTCCTACTGCATTAAAGTGATTTGTGGATTCAAGAAATAGTGCAGATGTTGTGATATGTTGTGGAGGAAACATCCTGGTAGCCCAGTGCTGTGCTTCAGGTCTGCCATCCCTCCTCAGACAGCCTGGGGCTCTGTGGTGCTGGAGGGAAGGTACCCCCTTTGGAAACCTGGGGTGCAAAAGCACAGGCCACCACTCTGATTGTAACCACACAGGGAATTGTGAGCAATGGTGTTCACTTATCTCACATTTATCTCACATTTTCATTTCTAAACACCATCAAAGCCCTCATAGCATTCCTAGAAACAGCCTGCTAAAATTCTCACTTTTTTATATTGTATCTCCAAAGATACTCTTTCTCTCAGACATGTGGTGCTAGCCATGGTGAAAAATTTGGAACAGCTGAAAATATCTATTATAAATTTTTTACAGTAACTGCATCTGTGCTACGGACACTTCCAGAGATTGTGTTGCCGCACTGCAGAGCTTCAGAAAGCTCTGCTGAGATTAAATGTTTAAAAATAAATATTTTTAATCATTGGTGAAAGGGGTGGATTCTTTTGGTTAGGTGATATTATTACTGGTGATAAATTAACAGTATGGAAAGGATTTAAGGATTGTATTGTCTGAATTTCCGATTTCAGAGATGACAAATCTGGGTTCTGCCACATTCATAGGCTGGCAAATCAAATTTATCTAAAGAGCGTGAACTCTATTTTTTGAATTTTTCCTGCACTGAATACCTTCAAAATAAAGAAAAATGCTCTTCATATCCCTTCATTAGCATGTAGTGTGACATGACAGATTTATGAAAGACATCTCAGTGCTGGAGTGCCCTGGTGTTTTATCCCATTTGGTAAATAGCATGGTGATGTGCTGGGCACTCAGGTTTCATTTGGAGTCCCATTCATCATCCTGCTATGTGACTCCAGACTATTGCACTCCTTTGTCTCGATTTACCTGGGTATGAAATGTTGGTACTATCTCCTCCCACTCATGAAATGTAATTAAGTTAATGTTTGAAAGTACAGTTTAAGTACAAGCTGCAGCTGTTATTTCTTAAGGTTTTAATACATGTAGGGAAAAAGATCCTTCTTGGTCCACTTCAGTTTGGGGTTTATTTTTGGTTTCTGCCTTTTTTAGTTCTTTTTTTATCTCCCTCTAAAGCTGTTACAAGCAAGTCAGGAGAATGTGACATTCAGTGAGTGACACCAGAGCCGGTGGAGGAGGGAGGGCTCCGCGTGTAAGCAGTGATGCTGGAGATCATTAACACTGCTATTTATAACTGTAAAAACTGGGTTTGAAGGGGAACCATCTAGGCTTAGCGTGGCTAATTATACAGCTGTTAACTAATCTAACAGCGATCCTAATTCCAGCCACCCTTGGCACTGGCACTTTGCGGTGCTGTGTGGGGAGCTGATGCTGCACTGAGCCCGTCCTCTGTCCTGCCCGACTTCCCTGCCAGCACAGCTCACACCTTCCAGCGTGCCCATCCCAAACACTCCTCCTCAGGCAGGCTAAGGCACCCGGGCTGCAGGCTTGAAGGAAATCTCCAGTTACCGCTAAAGTCAAAATGACAGAGCAGGAGTTACCGGAGGATTTGACAGCTGCTGAATCCTCAAGAGTGACTCTAGACACACATACAGTGTTTGCATTATTAATTTAATGTCTTTGCACTTTGTAGAAGTGTTTTCTGTAGAAGTATTGCCTCAAGGATCTATCTGCATAGATTTAATGCTAAGATCAAGGTCTTTATTTCCATTTAAAGGCATAAATTAGAAGGCAATCTCACTGAAAAAGCCTGATCAGTCACAGGATCAAATGGATTCATCAGAAGTGTGTGATGCGCTCTCCTGTCACTTTCCTTTCTCCTGTGTTGAATCCTTCCCTATTTTTGAAGTTTGAAGTCACTCAAGTGTGACCTATTTTCCTGTTCATGTTGTCTGTTTGCATTTCCTCCTGTTTGCAGGTGGGAGATGCTTGAAGGGAAGGTGAAGGGTTGTCCCTCAGGCAACCCTGCCTCCCACTGGCTCCTCACTTAGTGAGGTGCTCCTGGGTAGGCAGACAGGGGCTTTAAAAGCCCTGAGTGCACGGAATTATTGTCAGAGAGGTGGTGGCGTACACACTGACCTTGCTGTAACATTTATAGCTTCAAGGCAAGGGCAAAGCAGCAGAGCTTGCAGCAGGCAGGTTCCCATTCAGGACTGGGAACAGGGGAGTTTGCTTTCTGCATTTGCTGGTGTTCCTGTTGTTAGTTTTTGTGTGTGAGTGGATACCTTTACTTTCTCTTTTCTCCAGTATTTGATCCCCACTGGGGGCAACAGGAGGTGGCTCAATGGGAGACAAAAGCAATTTGGGCCAGAGCATAGCATATGTGTGAAAAGCTTTTCATGTTTGCTTGCTGGGGTGCATGAGTAGAGCAAATTGCCAGGTCAAGAGTCTTCTGAAAATGTCCTGTATTTTGAATATACTAATTAAAAAAAAATATTATTAGCTTTCAGTAAAAAAAAAAAAAAAAAAAAAGCAGCATATTTATGTTCCCATCTCTCATGGTTTTGCTGTTGTGTTACATTGGTATCTGTGCATTCTGTGGGGATCCATTGCCTCCAGTCCTGCCAAGTGTTCTGGATCACTGCCTGACAGAAGTGCTCATTTTCTCCCTTCTTTCCCCTCGCCCTCCATCTCAGCCTCCTGAGCTTCCACAGATCAAAGGAGAGTTCTGTTTTATTTTTAAATTTGGTGTTTATGGAGTAAAAGGGACAGTGTAATGTCATTATGGATGGCATCCTTTAGAGCTGCAGAGCAGCAGCTGTTGTCCCCCTCTCTGTTTACAGAGGCCCTGGTGCTTAACAGAAAAGCTGTGAGCTCCATCCTGGCTGCTTCACTTGGAGAAAACAGGAGCAATCCTTAGGAAGCACAAGGGCTTTAAGTATCCCATGTATGCTGATGTTTTGGGAATAAATACAGGCTGTTTTGATAGAAGTTTGATGTATGGATCTGAATTTTGTTCTGCTCACTGTCTGTGGATTGGAGCTGTCGTGTTCACCTGCAGTGTGTCTGCAGGGGATACGAGTGGCAGTCTGCCCATGTCCAAATGGAGCATGGTGCCTCTTTTCCCTGGTTCCTGCTGTGCATGGCTAGAGGAGGTGACCTAGACTAGAGAAGATGTGGAAAGAAGAGAAAGTATTTCACTCTCATTTTACATGAGAACATACCAAGAAAAGAATATGTGCTTTTGTTTTCTTTTCCTAGTATTGCCAAAATATTTGCGATACCCTCTTTGTTGGAGGAGGTTTTTTTCCCAAGCCATTACACAGTGTGTGCAGTTGCTCGGGTTTGTCGGTACCTGGCTTTCTCCCTTGTGTTGTGCTCACAGGAGCTAGAAACAGGGATTTGACTCTTTTACCTTGCAGCATTTCCTCCATCCTTTGGTGTATTTGTCCACCCAGAGCCCCGTGTTTCCAGCAGAGTTCAGTGAGGAGTAATCTGCTTTGGGAACTCTGGGTCCTGGTGCTTTCACATTTGCAGCCTCCCTCCTCAGCAGGTGTCATTGCAGCCCCATGGCTGTGCTTCCATCCCCTGATTGTCTGAGCCCAAACCCACAGGCATTTCGAGGAAGCCATCCAGATCTCCTAGGGAATATGTTACACTTTTCCCAGAGGAAGAGCACTCACCAGACAGTGCGAATGGCACAGATTCTGCACAAGGCAGAGCTGTACAAGCAGATCCCCATGCCCTGCTCTGCTCTGTGGGGAACCACAGCTCAAGCTGCTGGAGGGGAGGTGGGTGTTCACTGCCTTTGGCAATGTAAACAGGAGTCTGCAAGATCGCCCCCCTGTTCTTCCTGTGGGGCATGCTGAGCTAATGGAACTGATTCATCTGGCCTCCTCCTGCTTTTCTAAACGCTGAATCACCTTTAGGAGCTCCAGCTGCTTGTGCTGGGACCTGCATTCCTGTGCCTGCATCGCTCCCCATGTGTGATGGCCGGGGGCGTGAGGAGCAGGAATCGGGCTGGGAGCAGCACAGCATCCTGAGGGTGCTGCTTCCCTTTCTGCTCAAAATGGAAGCCAAAGTCATGATTCACCAGCCATTCCTAGAGACCATTTAGACAGTGAAAACTGGCTTAGCAGATCCATTGCTTTGAGAGCCTGTATGAGTGTTGTTTTTCCATTCTCCAGCTGTCTCCTGGGGCAGCTGAGGAAGTCACCTGGGCCAGGCTGATGGGAATCTGCAGCCACCCAAAATCAGGCTTTGCTGTCTGGGCATTTCAGAGCACAGCAAACACTAATGGTCAAAGCAGACAATTAAATAAAAGTGAAGTAAAACAAAGTCTTAGAGCTGGGAAAGCTTGGGCATGACTATAACAAAGGAGTTTCTGGTTCCTGGTCTGTTTTCTACTAGAGTAGCTTTGTTCAAACTAGTTCAAACTAGGGTTTCTAAGCCAACAGAGAGGCTCCACAAAAGAGCTAATTAAAAAAAAGTGTAAACACCCTCACCCCTGTGCAGTTGGACACATTCCTGAAGAAATGTCGCTATGTGCATTTGTTTACTAGTGGTGTCTGATGAAAATATACTAATTTATAGCACTAAGGTTGTTATTATATAAATAAAGCAATATGGTTCTGTTTAAAGAAACAATAGGTGTTCCAGTAGCAGCCTTTTCTTCCCAGCTGGAGGGAGAATGTGGAATATAACATGAACTCAGATTTTATTTTTACCTCTCCAAAACAGCTTGGTCCTTCAGTGGAAAAAAGGTGGAGAAGCATTGACCTAGATCATCTTTCTTATCTGGCTAAAATCCATCAGTGCATAAGTGTATTAAAATGAGAGATAAAAGGAGGAAATTATATTGGAAAAGGGTTTAATTTTCTTTAATTTAGCTTGAAAGTTAATCTCCAATAATTTACCTTGCTACTTTTTTCTATTCAACTTGAGCTCTGCAGTCCTGCTGAGTAAAGTGTAAGAGGACCTGTTACTCCTTTTCTAATGGGACCTGTAATTCAGTAATTTTCATATTGGACTTCACAGCTGACTGGTAGAATTTGTTGGTTCAATACAATATGTGCCGTGGATCGAGTATGTGGATGTATCCAAAATACGCTGTGCTTCACAAAGAGCCTGATTGTCAGAGCTCCTTTCAGAATCGGTGTGAGGCTGTGTGTCACACAGCCCGAATGCACACAGAATGCTGGTCCTCTTTTCTTGCCTTTCTCCTTGGAAAATGTGACCAGCGAGTGGCAATACTGTTGAATGATGCTTTTATTAGCAGCAGCTTATATGGGGATGTTGTCCCTTTCCTTTGGGCCATCTCTCCCATGTGCTTTGCAACAGTGCTGAAGCCAATGAATAAAAACATTCAGGGGGAAAACAAGAGTCATTTGTGAGGAGCTCTTTGCCCTCCTGCTTTTCAGGGCTGGGTGGCTGAAGAAGACTCGGATGCCCGTAGCAATATTGAAACACATGAGTCCTTTCACTGAATTCCATTTTTTCTGGATCTAAAATGTGTTCTGTTATGGAAAAAAATAATAATAAAGCTTGCTGCTGCATTTACTGTCCTGGGCCAGAGCTGGGAACTGCTGAGGGCCTTTTAATTCCCATCAGAAAGTAGTGCACAAAATCTGTAACCAACAGAGGGTTGGTATTTGCTCTGCTGCAAGGAAAACAAAGTTTAGTTCCTCGCCACAGAGTTTGTACAGTCTGAGGAAAGTGGAAGCCTCTGTAGACGTTTTGAAAGTTTCAACACTTGCAGGAATAGCATGTGTGAGAAAAAAACCTCTAAAGGTACCTTAAAAGGCATAATTTTAAGTCCTGGTTTACCAAAAACCTGATTCTGGTATCACCCAATGCCATTCACAAGTCCAGGTGGATGTTGTTGAATTTCAGGAATGGGGAGAATGTAGGAAGTTCTGCAGATGGGCTGGAACTCTAGCAACATGACTTACTGACGATGGGAAAAAATCCTGTTTCTATGCCTTGCTTTCACTGAGAGGTATTTAACTGTAACAGTGAGTTTTGGGGTCATGCCCTCAGATGATGGTGTAGTTGTTGGCTCCGTAGCTATTATTTCTATCCTGTACCTGTGTCCTGTGTAAATGGCAGTGCGGAGGAGGAGGGTGCTGGCTGGGAGACCAGGAGGGAGGATGGAGGATGCTGTCAGGCCCAGTCTGTCTGTGGATGTGCTGGCACCTGCGTGTTGAACACCCAAGTAAATTAATTCCTCTCTGCAAGGGCTTGCAAACCAGTTCTTCCAAGTGATGTGGCCCCTTTAGGCAGGAGATCCTGAGATCTCAGTCTATTTGTCAATGCTGCTTAAATTTCAGTGAAGAATTAAACACAACCTGCAGCAGGGCAGGAGCTGAGGGGTCTGCCTGGCCATCACAGCAGGCTGTGCATCAGCAGGGGGAAATCCTGCCACAGCTCTGTAACCTGGCAACAGGGAGTGTGATGCTGGCATCAACAGAGAATTGCTTGAACCTACAAATGCTCAGTTGTCCTCAGCGTAGCGCTGGCTTCTAATGCAGAGTTCAATGGCACTGTGACAGCTGCCAGGAAAAACAAGCTCAGGAGGCTCCCTGGGGAGCCACGGGCATCCCTGGTGACAGCCCTGTGTGCCTGTGGGGACATCTGCAGGGGACCCCCAGGGTGGAATGGAGCCCTGTGAGGTGTCGTTGAGGGCCAGACCAGGATTTCAGAGTGGTGTGGGGGCACAGGCAGCGCCTCTCGGGCTCCAGCCCCAACAGCTGAGGGTTGTGCTTCCCCGCCTGACTCGACAGCACATGGCACAGGGCCCCTCCTGGCTGGCGTCAGGGATGGTCGGTGTTGGCTTTCTCAGTTGTGCATATCTGGAATGATTGTTTAATATTCCTTCCATCCTACAGCAGGGGCCTCCTGGCTGCCTGATGCCCTGCCCCTCCTTGACGTTTTCTGCACTGGCATAGAGACGAATCCTGATCTAATAATTCATATGTAATTCAGTTTCCTGAGGTTTAGGGATTAGCCAGGTTATGCTAAAACCATTTTTTCCCCCCACAGACTCATTTGCATATTAACTTTCCTGTGCATTGCTGATTTGGTTCTGGTAAAGTTCATCTTGTTGCTAGGAGGGATAAGCTTTGAGACACCAAAGAATTATTCAGAACGCCTGCAGATGCAAGAAGTTAATACTGCTCTGGTTTGTGTTTGGATAGCTGTCATGTAGTGTAAAAAGACTCTGGAAATTCTGGAAGCTTTTCCTTCTAGAAAACTCTAGGTGAGCTTTCCGAGCCTGAATGGTACCTCTGGCTGAATGACAGAGCTCTTCATTACAATGAGGGCGCAGAGCTCCTGGGGGACCTGCACCTGGAAGGGTGCCTATGGAAGATCTTTTCCTGTAGTAGAAATCCATTGGAAAACTCGTTAACTTATAAATAAATGGTAATAGGAGTAATTGAGTCAGTGTGTAGAGGAAATATCTTTCCTTTCCAGGCAAACTGGGACTTTATCTAGAAGCTTTCTTCTGTCTTCAGTTAATACAAAAAAAGCTGGGCTGCTTATAAGTGCTGCTTGCATTTGGTGCTCAGCAAAGTTTGCCTTTTAAAGGGATGATTTTGGTCAGCTGTCACCTAATTCCTTTATGTCATGTTTATGTAAGAAGGACATGCTATTTTTAGAAACTTAGCATAGATGTCAGTATGCTGGGGGATGAGATTTTGCTCGAAGAGAAGGATGTACCACTGAGTTCACTTCCCAGTGTGAACAGAGCATTTGTGTGTGCTGTGTCCTGGGAACACCAGGAGCAAAAGCACAACCTTAACTGCAATTTGTCCACCTGATGCCTCTCCAACCCTCCAGCCCCTTTAAGAGTAGGGTTTAGCACATAGACAACTGTTGGCATCCTGTAGAAATTGCAAGGTGCTTGAGTCCTCTGGGGGTGTTTGCTTGTTTGTTTCTAAATAATGAAATCTTTATAGTTTTTGATTCCTTTTGTTAATGGACTTTGAACTTTTTCAGTGCTCTCAGACCATGTGTTAAACCTTTCCACTAGGAGATCTGAAATGTGGGAACAGACTCACTGCGTGCTCACTGGAGCCTTCGCTGAAGAACACCACTAAATATTTTCAGGTTTCAGAAAAGAGCAGCATTTGTCATCTTGGGAGCTGTCTGCCTATAGCATATTCATGCATGAGCTCCTTCCTGGAGAGATCCCCATTTCGTTGCCCACGCTGAGCTGCAGCGTGCCAGCTCAGATGTGTCATCCCATTCGTTTGGTAGCATGTCTCCAGAGCGGGTTTGTATAGATAAGGCAGCAGAGGACATCGCTGGTAGATGTACATAAATGTGTTTGGGCTGTAAACAGATACTTTCCAAAGGCACTCACTTGTGGTAAGAACAAAGAGGCTGCTCGGCAAATGTGTTTCATGATTTGGTGTATCCCATTTCCCTCCTCCCTCCCCTGCAGTTGTATAAGTACTTTTGATGGCAGCTGCTGGATTAGACCCAGAAGCTTAAAAGATTAAAGAAACCACTAAAAGCAGCAAGGAGGAAGTGAAGGATCCGTTTGTCTGAAGGTTTGTGTTTTCCAACTGGTGGTTGAGAAGAAAATTGCAAACAGGCAGCCCCCTCTGCCGCAGGGGTCTCGCAGCATCTGGGCCATGAGGAGGTGGTGGTGGGGCTCACCGGGACCTGCAGGGCTTGGCCTGGCCTCGGGCTGGCCGTGTCACCTCCCGGAGCTGTGGGAGGGCAGTGGCAATGCCCATCCTGTGCCCCCCTCGCTGCTGTGCCACACCAGCTCCTGGAGTGATGTGTGGTGTAGACACAGAGGGCTTTGCTGTCCAGAGCCTCTTATGGAGTAAGATGAAATTCAGGAATTAAAACAATGAATGGCTCAATGAGCTACAGATTTTGCATTTTCATGCTGTAGTAAACTGCTGCCTGCTGCTGCTTACACTGCCTGTTCAGCTTTGCAGGGAATGTTATTTTTAATGAATGTGTTTCTTGTCCAGGTGGTTCCAGTCAGTGACAGAGCAGAGGGGGACACAGCATCTCTCGCCAAATTCAGTGAAGTCTGATTCTTTGCCCCCATTTCTCTTTTACCCCATCCACCCTCCTTAGCCCCAAACCTAGAAGCAGCTGTTTCAATAAGTTTTTTTTTGTTTTTTTTTTGGTAACGTGGTCTTTTGCTATGTAAAACATCTGCTTATTTGTGGCTGATCCCTAAACATTACTGCTGGGGTGTATAATCAAATGGGGGGGGGCGCTTCAAGAATGTGAGCCAGTCTTGCCTTTGTCATTCTAAACAAGCAGTGTTTGCAGCACAAGACTGATCTGGTGTGGATGAAAGACAAGACCCCAGGCACCCAAACCCCGATGCTGGGGCAGGGAGTGCTGCTGAGCACGTTAGCATTATTAACATTAATCTAATCTTTCCGTTTGTCAAACAGATTTTTGAGTACATGGAGACAGCTTACCCAGTTCTTAAGACAGTGCTCCCAGATCAGCTTGTAGTTTGTTCTGTAATACCATGTGGATTTGCTGGGATTTTCAAGTAAATACATTATGTATATGGCTTACAGATTGCTTAGGCTGTCTGCATCAATAATTAAAATGAGGGAGGAGACTATTTTGCAGTTTTCTTTTCCTCATCCTTTTTACATGTCTGTTCTAATCTTTCCTCTCTTAGGATGGGGAAGATAAACTTCTAGCAGGAGAGAGTGTTGAAGACAAGAGCTGAAGGATTTTCCAGCAGAGACAGAGCCTGTGGCACATCTCTGCTGTTATAAACGACTCAGACCCCGAGTGGGAATGGGTTATAAAAGTTTTATTGAGAACAATAGAAAAGTTCACAGAGCAAAGGGGACAGTGCTGGGAGCGTGGCTGAACGCCAGAGGCTCGTTCACACAATGGCAGCTCCTGTGCTGCATCAGCTTGATGCACACTCATTTGCATTTTGCACGGTCTCCGCACTGACAGTTTTGTCACTGTGGTCTTCAGGGCCATCACGGGATGAAGTTCTGCTCATGTCCCAAAGGTTTGGCTGCACCAGTCTGTCCAACGTGAGCCCACAAATCCACACCAGCGCACATAAAACCATCCGCACCAAAACCAGCCTCGCAACGGGCACCAGCCACCCCACAGCACGTACCACTGTCTCAACATCAGCAACATCACAACAGTCAATCAATAATATAGTTAATTACATCATATCAATTCATATAATACCCAGAAAAAGCCAGCTTCCATTAACTTGCTTCTCACAGCTGCAGTGCCAGCTCGCAGCATTGGGCTGACCTTTGCCATTCTATTTGCAGACACTTTGATTCAGACTTGTCAAGCACTGCCAACCTGTTCCCTTTGCTGTTAAAACAAGCACGCGTGTCCTGCTGAGGCAGGACACAAAGCACTGCTTTTGAGCCCTGTGGCAACATGGTGCTGTGCTGCTCAGTCGGCCAGAGGAGAGGGAAAAGGTTTGGTGGGATTTGGAATTGCCGTGGTGAGTGTAGCACTGCCTGGGTAGGATGGTCAAGAGCTTTTGGGCTTGATTGTGCATTCTATAATAACACTTTGTTAGATCAAGAGCTTCACTACAAGCTAATATTTGAATTTCAAATATATCACAGGAATAACCAATTTCTGCTTTATACCTCCATCCTCATCTATCTTGGAAAAGCCTGTGTGGGAGGTGCAGCACACAGCACTTGGTGCAACTGTGCCACTGCTGGAGCTTTTGCTTTTTTGATACCAGAGCTGGAAATACAGGCATTAGAGCAATTTCCAAATGCATATGCCATGTGCTGGGACAGAGTAAAGCCAGTTTCAATTTTGTCACGAGAGGGGAAAAACCACTTGGTGCGCTGTGCTGGTGTGAAGGGGGTTTGATATTGCTGTGTATTGTCTGCAGAGCTCAGGGGAAGGTGTTACAGAGGCAAACTAAGCTTGTCTCCAACATTATTTTGTTTTCACATCTGGCTGAATAACTACGCTGCAGTTGGGTGTCAAGAGCCATGTAACCTTTGACTGCTTTTTGAGATGGCTCATTAGGATGATTTCTTGGCTGGAAACTTTGGAGTTGGCCTGGCATCCCCAAGTCATGGGCCATGAAAGAATTGTTAAATAGTAACAACTATCCATCTCCTTGCTGGCCTGGACCTCTCTCTTGCCGGCAGCCTGGGGAGAAGCTGCTGGCACAGGGCAGTGCCAGCTCGTGGATGTGCTCCACAGGATGCTTCATCTCAGGTGTGGTACACTGTCTGTGCCACTCTCTTCCCACCTTCATTTGGCTTGTTTTAAGTCTCTTTGTGGCATGCTGTCTCTATGAAAGTTCAGTTCTGATTGTGGTGTTGCCTGTGGAAATCTGATGGCATCCACAGCTTCTCTTGCCCTCATTGCAGTTGGTGACCTTGGAAGCCAAGTACCTTTGCTGGGGTGATTCTGGCTGTGTTGCTTTCCCTTTCCATGCAAAGGGGCAGTTCTGTGCATTTCTTATGTGCAAAGACAGCAGTTGGTGCTCTATGGAAAGCCCTGGTGCCGTAAGAATGCCTGAAGCCTTGATTAACTTCTCCAAATATACCTGAGCTGACAGTGGGTGCTGTAAAAGCAAGCCAGGAGCTGCTATGCACTAATATAAATGCTTATTTGCAAGAATTTTGTGTCTGAGTGTTAGAAACGCTGTGAGTTTGAGTACTACAGGTCCTCAATGTACAAAGCTGTTAATTTTGCTGGGGTGCTTTCGTGGGGTTTTTTTGAGCAACCCCTGTTTGAATTATATGTCTTAGCTTTTCTCAGCTGCTTGTAAAAGCTGACAAACCTTTAGGCAGGTACTCATAGACACACATCACACAAGGTATAACGCCTTACTTGCTTCTTTAAACTCTCTAAGGCAGAGCAGTTGCTCTGGAGGAAGCACAGACTGTGGTGTTCTCTGTGCTCTGTGCCTCGCAGTTACAGGCAGTCCTGTTCATAATATAAATGGGGGAATATAAACCTGGGGTGCTGATGTAATACAGATGTTAATCAGAATTTACAGTAGTTGAACTGAGCCTGGAATTTAGCCGAAGGGACTGGAACAGAGCATTAATCAAATGCCACAATTACTCAGCCACACTTTCTGCATTAGAGTAAACTATCGTAGAAGATGCTTTTCACCTCTAACATCTCAGTGTAAAATAAGAGGACATGGTAGCAGCAGTCATTACCCTTTACCTTTGGCTGAGTAAGGGAAAGGGCTCTGTAGATGTTTGTCTGCTCTCAGAAAGAAGATTTAAAAAAAAAAAAAAGAGAGAGAGAAGAGAGAAGGAAAAAAAAAAAGTGCAGGCTCTTTTTAATAAACTAGAGTAATTACAGATCTGTTTAAGTGGAGGCATATGATACATATGTTTGTGACAATTTTCCAGAGGGATGGTTCGGCTAGTGCTAAATAACCAGGCTCATTTTCCCATAATGCAAATGTTATTCACAAACTATTACCATAATTGATGCACCGAGCCACTGTAGAGTAAATAATGCCTTGTGTGTGGGAAGAAAACTAGAAGTCAATGAATATTAAAGAACAAAATCTAATTTTTAAAGGGAAGCTTCACAAGGATTAGAATTATTTTGAAAATGAAAAGACAGTGCAGGTGCCAGTGTCCATGGGTGTCCCTGCACATGTGTGAACATGTGTGCTCTGGCTGTGGGCTCCAAGATGCCTCTGTCAGGGTGATTTTTCTGCTTGGTGAGTACAGAGCACCCTCAGAGCTGATCCAAGCCTGGGGTATGGAACTTTGTAGCTTCCCAGGGCCACGGGTGCTGCACCTGCCAGGCCCCAGCAAGGACCTTTCAGGGTGTTTGGTGCTGGGCAGCTGGGATGTGTAGCCCTGTGTCTGGGGAGATTCTGGTTGTTACTTTGCTCTGCCTTCCTGCAGTGTGCTGGAATTCCTGTTTTGTGTGACACAAGAGGAATTCTGAATCATGCCAGAGGTGGCCTTGGGTTTATAGGTCGTTGTGCCCGTGATGAGGACATGAGTGGGCTGGGGATGGGATCTGACACCTGGTTGGGTGCTGGGACCCCAGAGCTCTGTACAACTCCTTCCTTGGTCGTTGGCCACTGTCCTTGTGCCCAGCCTCCTGCCTTGGTAGCTGTTAAATAGGTTCAGCACTCATTGCTGAGGTGTAAATTGCCCTGTGCCCACGGCTGCTGCAGGAGCTATTGGCACTGCAGCCTAATCTCTGCTGCTGGGGATTTTTAGTGTCAAACGTTTTGCTGAACAGGACTTGATTTAGCTGTGGGCATTAGTGCCCTGCCATCTAATCCCTTTTTATGTTCAAAGGGAACTTGTGTTAATGCTCCAATGTTAATACATACATTGCATGCAAAGGTTCTGTTTTTTTCAGGGATTTCCCTGCCCCCCCCTCCCCACTGGATGTATTGCTCCCTCATCCCTGATCCATGTGCAAATGAGGGACATCCATACTCACAGCTCTGTAGTATAATGCAGAGCTGTGTTCAGTAGGAGGAAATGATGGAGTGAGACAGAAATCTCTGCTTTCTGCATTTGAGAATCCTGTCATTTCAAACACTTTTGAGTGCTGGTGTCATGTCAGAAGTGACTTTTTTTCTCATGGTAATAAACCTCTGTCCAAGCAGTGCTGGAGCTCTAGAAACCAGAAAGCCAGGGAACAAAATGCAGAACCATTGTGTAGAACTACAAAAGCATCATTTGACCTCTTAATATCATAAGCGATTTTGTCCAGCTGGCAATTATTGTTGTTCCTTAAATTACAGATTATGGCACTGCACCTTCTTTTTCAGAGAGGTCAAAAAGACATTTTAAGCCACCTTTGCCTCCCACTGCTGCAGAGAGTCACACGTGACTTCCTGGCACAGTTCCATATATATCATATACCATCAGCAGCTCTCCTGACTGCACCCTGAGCTAACTCATTGTGGCAGAAGTAGCAGATTGTGAGCCATCATGAGCCCAGCTCTTGTGTGCCAGCCTCATGGGCTGTCCTGCTTCTGTCTCAGTCTGTCTCCTGCAGGTTGTAAACCACTAGCAAATGCCTGTTTCTTGTCCTTTGTGGACTGCCTTGAGGTGTCTTTGAACCCTTCAAAGGGGACTGTGGTTGTGCCTCATAGCCATAAATTCACCTGGAAAGCTGAGCGTGTGCCCCAGCTGGATTACCCCTGACTGTAACTCATTCCAGACTGGCACTATCCTGGGGGAGATTAAGTACTTCAGACTGGTTTTCTCACGTTAATCTGTACTCTTTTTCTTTGAGTCAGGTGGTCTGGCTTCTGAGGCTTTATCCTATTCCAAGGGAAAGGCAGCTGTAAGACCTTACAGCACTGACAGACCTGACAGGGCTTAGAGCAGCCAGGGAAAATTGCACTTGCACTTCTTAGTCACTGGGAGGGAAAAAAAAAAATCAGCGAAGGTTGACTCTGATGGTGGTGTTGGTCTTCTGGGCTGAAATGGTGCCAGTCCCAGGAACACCAGACACGAGATGCAGCCCATCCTGTGCCTGCTCTCAGTGAGGGTGATGGCATGAGAGCTCCTGAATCCTGCCAGCCCACACTGGGTTCAAAGCAGTGACCTGGAGAGTTCCTCTGCAGACGTGCACAGAAGCCTGAATTGACAGCAGCATGCTCCTGATGGGATTACTCGGCAGCACTCAAGATGAAAGAGCAGATGGTGATGGGTGAGCGGGGTCCTGAGGTACAAGATGGGATTGTTACCATGTTAATAACAAGACAGCAAATCCCACAGTGCTTTCTATTAGCCTGGAAGATGAGAGTTCCCTGTGGACCTCCCTGTGACCCACAAAGGTCTGGCAGCAGCGGCCTCGGGAGGCTGCGGATGCCTCATTTGTTCTGCTGGTTCTGAGATGTAGCCACTGATTTGTTTGAGTTTGTCTGACCCTTCCCTCACTGCCCATGCCCTGGGAAGCCTTCTAGGATGTAAAGAGTTGGAATACAAAGCTGAGGTGGTTCTGGGCTAAAGCAGAAAGGCTGCTGTGCAGTCTGGGTGCTTGGGAGTGAGCTGGGTGTTTGCTGGTTTAGAGCTGGGGGAGCGCTGGGCATGTTCAGAGGCAGGCAGGAGCTTCAGCTTTTGTAATTCATTTGTAGAATCCAAGTTACTCTACAGTTCTCTGAATTTGGTAAAAACTTTCTCTCTTAGTAGGCTTGCAGATCCCACAAGCTTTGCTCTCAGCTTCATTTAATCTCCCAGGGATCCCTGCTTTGGCTGCTACATCAGGAGCCATTCTGAACTGTGAAAAATATTTTGGAATCCTTTTTATTTATACTTATTCTAAATTGCCTTTCTCCCCCCACACTTCTTCCCCCCCTCCCCACAGGCTAATTATAAAAATTGCCATAGACATTTTCTGGAGATGGTATCTTCCTATGTTCTAAACTTTCTGTTTGTTGTTTATGTACTATTTCTTTCAGCATCCCCACACTTCACTCTGCTGGTTGGGAAGTGTGAAAGCTATTATGGTAATAGGGAGAGAGATGATTTTCTGCTCTCGTAGTGCCAAGAACACAGGAATGGCTGTAATTCATCTTGGATGTAGTCCCTGCTGCAAATACACCATCTTGCTTTAGCTCTAGTCCCCCTGCACACACNGATTGGTTTTGCTTGGCATAAGGGTCAGGGTACTTCATCTTCCTCCAGGATTGCTTCTGCTGTGCAACTGGGTTCTTCAAGGCATTTCTGCTGCCTCAAGAAATAGTGAAAATAGGTGAAATAGTGCCTGGTGTGCTCCTTCCCCCCGCCCCTGTGGCACCAAGATGGTAGCCTGACTTACCAACAAACCCAAGGCCAGAGAGAAGAGGAGGAGATGCCCACTGCTGTTAGGAAACTTAAAAACCAACTCACTACTCACTGTTACACTGCACATTGCATTAGTGTGTGATCAGCTTTGTCATGGGGAATAATTGAAATGAATGTGGATCAATATCTAAATATACATTAGGGTGCATTAAAAGGCTTAGAACCAATGGTCTGTTAAAAAGGAGGTTATTTCAATTCCTTTCTACACTCTCTCACAGTTGAAATCATTTATTAGAGTATGGCAAAACCTGCCAAATAATCGAAGTATGATTATTCTGGGAGAATATTCTACCAAAACATGGTTCCCTTTTTGTGGTCATAAAAACAAAACTTGGGATTTTGGCTGTACAAACTCAGAATAGGAACAGTGTGTTATTTCATGGTTTTGATGGGTGACTGAAGGAGAAGGTGTCCAGGATTTTTTGGAGGCGAGTGCAGCACTTTTGGGGTGGATCCCCATCCGCTGTGGTGTTTGTCCAGCATCACGTCCCTAGGAAGTGAATTGGCCAACAGGAGTGAAGCTGTCGTGTCACACACCATAAAGACCATAGCTCTATAAAACAGGAGAACCAAATGCAGTTCAGAGAATGAGCTGACGCTGCAGGTTTGAAAATAAATGGTGGGTTTTGTCCTATTGCAAAGATGAATGAAGTGTTGAAATCTTAACCTGGTGTGTACTTTGCGTGTGTGCAAAGCCACACGGCTGTCAGTGCTGTAAGGAATCACCAGGCTCTGCTGGTGCTGCCAGGGGCTCTTTGTGGATGCTGATGTGGGGGCTTTCAACAGTGTGACACAAAATGAGCAAGCTGTGGCAGGATGGGCTCGTCCTGCCCAGCCGGGGGATGAGATGGCTGCAAATTCTGCGTCTCCATTCCCTGCGCTGCACTTGTCCTTTGATTACAAAAGGACAGCTCTCGAGGGATCTCGCTGTGCATTTTCCTGAAATAAAATAACAGCTCTGTGTTTTGTGACCCTGGAACTTTAGGTCCTGCCAGATGCTAATGAACCAGTGGAAAGCATCCAGGGCCTGGTAATTGCTGTGAGTCCCAGCTGTTTGTGCTTGGTACGCAGTGCCAGCTCTGGCCTCCGCGCCCTCCGCTCCTGCCCAGGGCCCGGGGCGGGCACCGGATGGCCCGGGGTGGGACCAGGAGAGCGGGGTGCCCGTGTGGGCTGGGGGAGCCCTGCCTGGCACCACAGCTGTGCTGCCTGTGCTGCCTGCAGCAGGGCTGCAGGGAATGCGCTGCTGCAGGGCCTGCACCAGCAGCAGCAGCTGGGGAGGAAGCGAGGCTCTTGCCCTGACCTGATCTCAATCAAATCCACAGCCAGATCTGTCTGCTTATTCATTTGCTACTTCAAAAACCAGCATTTGAGGTGCAGAAAATAGGAGGTGTTGATAAAAAAACAGTGTTTTAATTTTCTTTTTATGTTGCTCCCCATAGGAGACCTTCTCATCCATTTTTAACATCTCCGGTTCCAAAAAACAGCTGGGGTATTTTACCACCCTTTTAGAATAGGTTAATTCTCCCACAGGAATGCAGAATTAAAGGGAGAGTGGGAATATTTTTCTGTGGCATCGATGGAAAGTAATTTCTGACACCTAACTTCTGACGTGGATGGCCATGATTTGAACCAGCCCAGCTGACTGCAGTGAGGGGGCTCGGGAAATCTTCATCCCAATTCCCTGTCTGAGCAGGGAAGAGCAGGGACCAAAAGTGGAGTTTGGGTGAGCAGGGAAGGAGTCTTAGGGCAGAGCAGGACCGAGCAGCTTCAGCTCCACCTAAATGCAGTGACCATTATTGGTCAATATTGGTGTTCGGATCCCTTGTGTGAGTCCTAGTTTATGAAAGGTTCTAAAAACCCCTGTTGGCCGGTGAATGAGTAGCCAGGTTGTCAAAGCCACCACTTTGAGATAATGCACTGACACTGTTATCAGCACTGACAGTACTTTTTAGGTGAGTAATACTGACAAACTAGATTTCAGGGTCTGTTTCACCTGCTTTATATCTCTTGTGTGCACAAATAGTAGATGGTAAGTCAGTGGTAAATGTATTTATTCCATCTCACTCTGCCCATGAAAAAGATACTTAGAAAAGGTACAGGGAGTGATGAAAAGGATCTGTGGAGGATCATGTCTGGAGACATGCACAGTCTACCTACAAGGAGAAATTTAATAGTCTGGGAGGTGTAATATAAGGGAGACATGAAAAATCTATAAAGTCTTGATCTGAAGATGATGAGAAGCAAATTATCCTCTTTTGTTGGGATAAGAGACTGTGAGACTCCCACTTAAATAACCAGACAGCTGTTTAAAGCAGCAAAATCAGGTGACCTTTTAAACTTCTGTAATGAAAATCTGAACATCACACGTCATTGTATGGAAACATGAAGAACTTCGGGTACCCATGTGACAAATTCATGTTCATTTGTGTTACTACAAGTGTTACTGAGGGCACATCTTTGGACTCAAATTCCTGACATTGTTTCCCTGTGCATCGTGAAGTGTTTGGGCACAGGATGCTGGGCCAGAAAGCTCTGGCTGCCTACAGCGGAAACACAGGGGGCTGATTATATCCATCCTTCAGTTTGTAACTTGATACTCACTGCTCCGTGGATGCACAGAGCTGGGAGGTTTGCAGCCAGATCAGTGTCTCCTTAAAGCACAGCCAGGGATTTGGGTGTTTCTGAACAGACAGAAGAGCAAACACTCTGACCAGTGACTTCATGGGATTTTCTCTGCTTTAGCTTAATTTGGTAGTGATGGTTGTTCTGTTTGGTTTGGTCTGGGTTGTTTGTTTTTGTTTTTTTTTTTTTCTCTTTTCCTTGCAGATGTCTTTACAGANCCTGCCTGGTGGGCGAGCGAGGGGTTAACGCGGGGTGCGGGGCAGCGGACAAGCTCATTGTCACAAAAATGTTTAGCCAGGTGTTAATCCGTGTCTGGAGGGAAGTGCTGGAATTCATTATTCATCCCACTGGGGGAGGTCACGGTCCTGGGCGGCTGCCAGCGCCGGAGCCAGCCTCCTGGCTTTACTGACATGTGCCATTTGTGATGAAGGCGGTGAAGAAGCCGTGAGGAGCGGAGCTGTCGGGCAGCGGGGCTGGCAGCAGCGCCGAGCGCTCGGCAGCGCAGGCG
>VWZN01015854.1:287386-343549 GCA_013396955.1 Regulus satrapa | reverse complement strand
CGGGCAGGAGGGGACACGGGCAGGGACAGAGGACAGGGGATACGGGCAGGGGACAGGGACAGAGGACAGGATACACGGACAGGGGACACGGACAGGGGAGTACGGGCAGGGGACAGGGACAAGGGGACACGGACAGGGGAGCACGGCAGGAGGGCGTCACGGACAGGGGACACGGTCGGGGACAAGGCAGGAGGGCACAGGGCAGGAGGAGGGACGCGGAGCTGCCGCGGCGCTGCGCCTTCCCCGGCCGTGCCTGCGGCTCTCGGGCCCCGCACCTGAGCGCTGCTCCCCTCGGAAGAGCCGGCACGCTGCTCCTCCGCAGGACAGAGTCCGGCTGGCTTTTCTGGCCCTGACCGAGGGCAGGAGCTGAAACAATGATCAAGTCGAGCTGGTTCTACGTCAAGTTCAAGCATGCCGAGAAGGTAAGTCCAGCATCTGCTGCCCCCCTTCCCCAGGCACTGGTGGCGGTCAGCTGCTCCCCTTCGCTGGCAGCGCCCCTGGAAGTGTCACCGGGAATTGGTTTTCCTGTGGTTCCACAGATAAGGCTGTGCTCCTGGAAGTGTCACCGGGAATTGGTTTTCCTGTGATTCCACAGATAAGACTGTGCCCAGAGCTGGAGCAGCGCCGGGTACAGGCTGCAGATGTGGCAGCAACTTCAGCACGGTGCAGGTGGGAGAGGAAAGCTCAGATATGAATCCTCCAGTGCCGTGTCGGGGGAAAACAAAAAGAAAAAAAAAAAAAAAAGAAAAAAGAGATGGTAGAGATCTGTTTGTTTTCCTTATGTGGAGCTTGAAAGACAGGAATATTTCTTGTTCTGTGGAGCTCATTATGAGTTGTGACCTGCTTCTGCAGGGAGGTCAGTTGTTTCTTCTCTTTTAGTAGCTAAGTATTTAATTGTCCATAATTATTACTGGAAGAAAGAAGTTTTATTGATCCAAAAGTAAGAAGATGTATTCAAGAGTCTTTGGTGTGGTGTTTACTGTGGAGCTTGCTGTATTTCCCGTTGCACAGAACAGAGTGTTTTCTGTGGGATTTTCCTCTTACACTCAGCTTCCACTTTATGTCGCCCGTGCCTTGGTACCCAGATGCCTGGGGGAAGCAGAGGAACAGGGCTGGGGAGAGAGGATGGACCAAGACTGCACAGGGACCTGCTTAGCAGTGGTGTGTTTTCACTGGAGATCTCCTGGAGGGTTTCCTGCCTCAAGCTGGAGGCTGATCCCAATTCCAGTAGTGCTGAGATGCAGGCAGAATGTGGATGTAGCTTTGCTGTTTCCTTAATCCACCAAAATAGCAAAAAGAGCAAGACAACTTTTTATGGAAATACTAAGCAGCCTTGCTGCCTGTTTCCTAAACATCCTTGAGCAGTTAACAGCTTGCTCTCCTTAGAACAGAGGGAAAACCCGTGCATGTGCTGTTAGTCTGAAATTTTCTGTTCTGGCAAATAGTCCCACATTGATTTGTTTCTTTGTGCCTCAAGTTATACTGTACTCAGTGAAAGCATATATATTTCATTTAACAAAAAGCATATCTATTTCATGTAACAAGATTGTCCTATTATTTATCCCAGGCAGAAAATAGCATATTTAACAGTCTCAGATGTAACTGTTCCATTTCGTTTGTTTTGGGCAGTCTTTAAAAGATTGCAAAATCCACTGTATTAGGCAGTTATTATCTTTTGGTGTTTCTCGGTAATAATTCTGTGTCCTTTAGAGTTATATCAGACCTAAAAACATCTAGAATTAAATAAATAATCTCAACATATTTAGCATATGGAACTTCCTGGAAATAATCTAAGGAAATCACCAGTTATTTACCAGTGGGTGAGGCTGGCTATTTAAAATGTATGGGGATTTCTTTTTCCTCTACATTTTGTAATTCAGTTCCTTTTTTTTCTTTTTTTTTCTTTTTTTTTTCTTTTTTTTTTTTTTACACCTCTTGCAGTTGATCCAGAAAGCCCTGGAGTCCCTGAGCAGAGCAGATAATGTTCCTGCTCTGCTGTCACCGGGTGATTCTGTGGAGTGTTACATAACCTGTCATACCAGTTTTGTCAGAGACAGATATTTTTGAGATCTACAACCTGGGAAATTTGAACATGGATGAAATCCAGGAAACCCATTTAATCTGTATACTTACAGTTACTTGTGCCTTACAAGACTTTCTTCCGATCCACCAGGGAAGGTGCCAAGTCTGTTCATCTGTTGGGGGGAAGAAAGCCCCGAACCATAATGCACACACGCAGGAAGGCAAAAACTGAAGTGCATGCCTGGTCTTTTACTGAATTTCATGTGTGATAAGGGACTGATAACCCTTTGTGTTGAAGTGGGGGTTTCATAATGGAAGGCTCCTGAGAAATTTTGGGTTTGGCTGTGTGGGAGGGCTGTACCCCCCTTGCTGAATGCAAAATTTTGTCTCAACATTCTTGTTGCGGTTGGGGCTTGGCTTGTTCTGCTTTAGCTCCCAGTCTTGTGTGCCTGTGAAAATTGTGCTAGTGTGGCTTAGGTGTGAATTGACGCTGAATTTATTAGACTGATGCAGTTCTCTGGCTGGACACTCTGGGTACACACTCCATGAAACAAGTGTTTCTGCAATAGTGTAACCAAACTGGCTTAAAAAATTAGGTCAAATTCTTTTGCAACTCCTCTGTGTTGTCATGGTCTTAGAAATTGGGTTTATGTGAGCTAAGCTGAAGAACCTTTGAAATTCTCAAACCAGCTTTTTACAGCAGTTTGTCTAAATGGATTTAACATCTCCCTTGGAGATGCAGTTTCTCCTTTCCAGCTGACACAAGTGTGGGCTGCTGCAGGAGCTGAGCGTTGCCAGCAGCCGTGCCTGTGCAGCCTGGTGGGGAGGTGATCCCACCTCCACCTGAGCTGGTTTTATTCCTTTTTAGTGCAGGCTTTGTTTCCAGGCAGGTCAGTGTGTCCCAGTTCACTGCCAGGCTCCAGCCCTGTGGGCTGTACCTGCATGGGCAGAAAGGACAGTGATGTCTCTTCTGGCAGCAGCCTGTGAAAACCAAATTAATTTAAGTTTGCTCTCCTCATGTGGAAGTGTTATATAATCTCTGTTTAAGGGAGGTCATTTTAGGTTAGGAAGAGGTTGGGTCTGTGCCCTCCTGTCAGTGCAGTATCTCAATTAATCAGAACTGGAGCTGCTCTTCCTGTGTGTGCTGACATTGCGCTGCTCCCTCTTAATTCTCTTGTAAAGAAGTTCATTGACATTTTTACTGGCTGACTGGCTTTGTTTATGTCCTTGCCTCTGGCCATCACAATTTTTAATTTTTTTTTCCTTTTGGTTTACTTCAGAAGATGTTGATGTCCGAAGACCCTGCTTTGGTAAAGCGTCTTTATTTATATACATGTCAGAGGTAACTGCAGGAAGCTTGTATATTGTGCAGTCTTGCTTCCCATATAGATTGTCAGCCTGTTTTATTCTCCTGGCATCACTGCACTTTCCTGCCATAAAAGGTTCCATTGCTTGTCCCAGCTGGGTTATCTGAAAGAGTCCTGAACTGAGGTGTGCTGGTGGAACTGGCCTGAGCCTCAGGGACTGAACCCTCAAAGGTCTTCTGGGAGCTTCCAAACTCTTCACATCCACCTGGAACCTTGACAGCTCTTAATCAGTTCATTCATGATACCTGCCTGCTTGCTCAGGGGCTGGTTTGTACTGGTAGAAGGTGATCAAGCATCTGTGGCTGCAACACAAAGCCTGAAAAATGGTCACCTTTTATCCTAAAGACATGTTGGAACTGGAAACAGGAGAGAAATTTGATGTACTTTGGTGTGTTAGTTTGCTCAAGTCATCCAAACATGGTTTTTTAGGTTGTGTAGACAATCACAATAAAAACTTTTTCCCAGCAGCACATTTTTAGCTGTGATTAAAATAACCAGATAATAACACTAACTAAAGTAGAAATCTCCACAACTTCATATTGAGTCGATTAGCAAGTTAATTGCTAACATTCTGTAATACAGACTGAGAGGAAGCCTACAGGATAAACCCCAAAGTTTTTATGTTTACCCTTTCAAAGATTCAATATAAGGTCATTTGGCCACGAGCCACTTGGACACAATACCCGTATTCAGTCTGAGTCCATTTACACCAGAATTAAGATTCAAAGGCTTCATGTGAATAATATTGCTGACACCAGGAAATTGGTTTAATCTGAAGGAGAAGGAAGAAAGGCAAGCTCTTAGAAAAAAATCTGTGAAATTCTAGAAAGTGTGGGAGACGTATGGAGGGAGGCAGCATGAGTGGGCAGTCTGGCTTCACGTGTTGCTGCCTGGATCTGGGAGAGCTTATGGGTGAAAATAGAGGACTTGAAAGGTTTTGCTTTGTCCTTGAAAAGCCCTGTCCCTTGTTTGAGGTTCATTGATAGATATTGCTGAACTGAAGCAAAGCTTAATTTTCCTGTTCCCAGCAGTGCCCAAGGGAGAGAAGTGCTGTATTTCTAGCTAGAAAATTAGATTAAAACACCCACTACCTAGATCCAGGGTACATTCATTTCATCCTCTCTTGTAAGACTCTTACTGCCCTGAAAGGCAGTTTACAGTTTTGACAGCTAAAATAAAAAGCCTGAAGGACAAGCAACCACTTTGAATGTTAGAAGGGCTTCATTTCCAGCAGAAAGATTTCAATTACAGTCATTTTCCTCCAGTAAGTACAAAGAGGTAAATGGAACCCCTGTTTCAAATGTTAAACTCACAGACTACATTATTACCAGTTGTACTTTGAAAGTAAAGGATAAAGCCCATCTAAATCAAAGCCCTGGTTCCAAATTACTTTTTAAGAGTATGATGAGGTCTGCACCCGGTAATTCAGCCACTCAGTGCTGAGCAGCACAGAGCACATCAAATGTGACTTCCATTAGACCGTGCTGCTCTTGCAGGGGATCCAGGCAGGAAGCGTCTTTTTCAACAAGCACTGAGAGTTGCAACTTGAAAGGGCTGCTCTGCAGCTGGAAATTCATGAGTTTGCTGTATTTTTAGAGAATTTAGGGTTTTTTTTCATTCCTGACTCTGCTCGTTATTTGTCTTGTCCCTTTTAGCAGTAGTTTGACAAAGATTTGGTTATTTCTCTCCTGTGTGGCACAACCTCTTCTCCCTCCCACTCCCCACAACAAGGCTTTTCATCCCAACCCATTTCCTCCTCTTGCTGGGGTAGGGGACACCTTTCCACAAGTCCAGATTCTGAAATGTGCACAGTGTTTGCATAATACTGTGCTCTAAAGAGCCTGACAACTCAGGTGATAAACCAGCCTGATGACCTGAGCTCACCAGAACATTGATTTTCCCTGGCATGCCCAACCCTCCCAGAATGTCCCCCTGCTTGCTGGAGCCAGGGATAACTGCGTGTGGGTGACTTTCTGGGCCAGAGGCACAGCAGGGACACAGGGAGTGGGCCAGGCTGCTCTGAGAGAGCTCCCTGCTCCCCTGGCACTCAAACCACCCTGGCCTGGGAGGTGGGAGCCCACCTGTTTCTTCACCAAAAGTGTTTGCTGAGCATAATTGTGCTGATTTCATTTATTTTTCTTTGCTACTTCTTCTCCTCATTGCCTTGTTAAAAGGATTTCTGCAGGTGTGAAATCAGATGTTACTCGTTTAACTGATGGGGATGATCAGCAAAGGGTTGTGTTGTCCTGAATTACTCAGCAGACACCTGGTTCACTATTTTTATTATTTTAGCTCCTTAAATTTTTCAATTTTGCCTTTCCTGCCTATGAATAGTACAAGTTTGCAATTTAAAAATCATGTTGCAACTGTGACTGACAGCATTTTAGGGAAATGAGTGAGATTTGTCATTTTATATTCTTGTGAACAGAGATTGGGCGTAATCAAGGAAAACAGATGTAGTGATTGAATTTAATTGTAAATACAGATTACTACAAATCATAAAATCATTGAAAGATCTTTTAAAATCACCCAGTGCCACCCCTGCCCTGGGCAGGGACACCTCGCACTGTCCCAGGCTGCTCCAAGCCCTGTCCAGGCTGGCCTTGGGCACTGCCAGGGATCCAGGGGCAGCCACAGCTGCTCTGGGCACCTGGGCCAGGGCCTGCCCACCGTCCCAGGGAACAGTTTTATCCTAATCTCTGATCCAAATGTGCCCTTGTGCTTCAGGAGCCTTGCTCACTTGGACTCAGCTCTTGCCCTCCCAGGCTTGGTCTGTGACCCTGTGGGTGCCACTGAATCCTGTCTCACAGAGCTGCCTTGCTTTGTGTTTTGGCCTTTCAGTATTGCATTGTGATTTTCTCTGGCCTTTCAGCAGACACAGGGAGCTTGCCAGTGGTGGCTGCAGCCTGCCCAGCTGCTGTGCTTTGCCCAGGGCTGGCAGTGGCTCTGAGGAGGTTTTTCCTCCCTCCAGCCTCACGGGCTGGGCTGGAGCACCAGCAGTGAACTGATGGCCTTGTGTCTCCATGGCCTGATGAGCCAGTGAGAAGCAGGCAGGGCTGGAAGCCAGAGGAAGGGAGGTCCATCCCTTCTCAGTCTCCAGGCCCAGAGGGGTGGGGAGGTTGGCTCCTCATGGTTTTCATTTGCTCTGGGCTGCAGAACTGACTGAAGTACTCATTTATTTTGTTTTTTAAATATATTTGCTTATTTATTTTCACTTAAATGGATCTTTCTCAGTTCTACCAATTCTTGTGAGTTGGATCAGTTCCTTTGTGGCTTTGGATAAGGATGTTTAACTAAACTGTAAAATCTTTCTGATTTCTCTCCGTGCTGCAGATTGAACATTTGTCGTTTGCTTTTTGCTCTAAATGGCTATCAGCAAGGGCCTCTATGTTTTTTAGGTTTTCCTGGGAATATGGTAGAGACGTAAAGGGCTTTTTCTTCCTTGTTTTGGGGCAGTGCTTGCATTCTGTGTGTCAGGATGACTCAAGGGCTGCTCCTGCCTGGGCAGGTGCTGGGAGCCCCGTGGGACTCGCAGCATCAGGAAGTCAGTCCAAGCACCACCCGCCTTCCCTGTGATGTTTCTCACACAGGGAGTCACTGGAGCCGAACTATTTAAGCATCTCAGTGACACTTTAGGATCCTCCCACTTACAAGGGGGAATATGGGCAATTTTTTTCCGCCTAGAGCCAGCTTTTGGACAGCTTTGTCTTTAATATGGATTGCGATCTAGACCTCAACCTTTTCCATCTTTAGTCCTTGGGTTTTTTTGCATATTCTAGTGAGACTGATAAGAACTGAATACTAATGGGAATAGTCAGTGGCAGATAAAATAGCAGAGGGAAGAAAAAAACCCTGTTACATCCTTCTGATGTAAATTTTTAATCAAATGTATTTTCTTCTGTTAAGCAACTTTTACAGCCCACTGCACAAAACATACAACCAAAAACCTTTGCACAATGAACTGCATGTAATAGGCTAGCAATGCATCCATTACACGTTTTTAGGTCTGTAATGCATTTAAATCCATTTTGGTGTGCATGGTAGTGTAGCCTTCAAAAGATAATTAGAATTTGCTCAGTCTTGCCTTCATAGTTCCTTAGGTTTTCTTCCAATTGCAATGCTTTGGAAAGCTTCATTAGAAGTGTTTTTGTTTTTTTTCTGTAACTAGAAGGAAATGCCATTGGAATACCTTAGGAAGTTCTCAATACATTATAAATCTGGAAGTTTTGTATCAAAGTTTCTCAAATGCTTGTGCAGCTACAGCGAACACCGTTCTGCAGCACAGCTGGGTTGAAGCGTTGGTAGATGGCAGGAGGTTGTAGTAGCCGTGATAATTACTTTAAATAACAGTTCTCAGTGTGAATAAGTGGACGTGAGCTTTACAGCAAGGTGTGGATGTAGCAGCACCCTTTTACAGGTGACCAGACTCAGCACTATCATCACCCTGTGTGCGTTCTGTAGGAGGGCTCCTCCCTGGGGAGCCTCATTTCCAACCTCCTGCTGCCATCCCCTGCTGTCACACCAGGGCTCCAGGCAGACTTTTTCCTCAATTCCTTACCCCGTTTGGGGTTTCCCCTCCCCAAGCTGTGGTGCAGGACTCTGGGTCCCCTCTGGGGTCTGGGATCTCCCCTGGGCTGGACCTTGCTGACCCCTGCTCATGGTGTGATCAGAGGCCCATGGTTCAGCACTCGCCCTGCTAAGGACACTGGACACTCATTCTTCATGGTTTGATGAAGCCATAGACTGGTTTGGGTTCAAAGGGACCTTAAAACACATCCCATTCCACCCCTGCCATGGACAGGGACACCTTCCATTATCCCAGGTTGCTCCAAACCCTGTCCAAGCCCCTGAACACTGGCAGGGATGGAGCAGCTTCTCGGGGCAGACTCTGCCAGGTACAGGGAAGAATTCCTTCCAGTATCCCATCTATCCCCATCCTCCAGCTGGGGGAAGCCATTCCCTCTCATCCTGTCCCTCCATCCATGGGAAATTATCCCTCTGTCTTTTCTGTAGTTCCTTTAGGCACTGCAAGGCCATGCTGGGGTCACCCTGAAGCTTCTCCTCTCCAGGCTGAACAATCCCAGGTCTCTTAGGCTTCCCTCCCAGCCGAGCTGCTCTATCCCTCTGCTCACCCTGGTGCCTCCTTTCTGGGGTTTCTGTGGGGTTTCCCCAAGCAGGGGCTGCTCTCAGCCCTGTGCAGGTGCTGGCAGGAGCTTTGGGCTGCAGGGCTGTGGGCAGGAGCTGTCCGAGCTCTCCCCTGGCTGTGCCCAGTGAGCTCAGCCCAGGGGTGGCAGGAGGAGGTGCTGGGGTGTCCCCAGGGGACAGGAGTGTGCTCCAGCTGCCTTCCCGCGGGTCTGCTGCCTGCAAGGGACCCTTTGGGTGATAAGGAAGCAGGCTCAGGCTTTTCTGGGCACACAGAAATGCTCAGCAATTCTCTGGAGCTGCTGTCTGGGACCCAACTTCTGCCTTGAGAGCCTGTGTTGTGTTTAACTCTGTAACCAGTAACGTGGAGGTACTTGATGGATTAATATTCAGGACACAGTAGATGGGAGAAACTGGCTGGGGGGATGTCACACACAATCTGTTCTTTTTGAATGACTCTCTGTTTTGAAGCTGGATTTGTCAATTCTGTAGATGGGAAGGAAAAAAAAATACAGGCTTACTCTGATTTTTAAATTTTTTATTCTCCCTCCTGGACTTCATTTGCCTGAGGGCTAGTTCTGCCCTTTAATTATTTAAGAACTGGGTTTTGTTTACAGTTTGTAATAAAACTGATAAAAGATTAACAAGGTGCTTGTGAATCATTTTAAGCAAATTAAAGCTTTGAAAGACTTACAACTGCAAATATTTGAAAATTGTACAGCAGAAAAAATAAGAACAGACTGGAGCAGATAATCAAGTTATTGGATTTGTTTGGGAGAAAAAATAATCTTGTTTGCAATAAGATGTGAGAGAGGCATTGTCTGTTCTATGAAATATTTATATGTGCTTTTAGCAAATTTGAAGACACTGGTTGTATCAAACAGCACCAGGCCTGTTAAAATCCTGTTTTATTGTGGTGTGGGATAGATGCAGGGACAGAGCATGGGGTGGAGAGGGGTTCTGGGTGGGATTAGTGTGTCCAAGTTCACTTCAGCTGCAAGCCTGTTCCAAAGCACGGGTGCCTCATGCTGCTTTTAGGGACTCTGGTGATCCTTCCCTAAAACAGTCCTAATGAAATGATGGACTCTGAGCTGATTTCCATGTAAAAGTGAAATTAGGGAGGTTCTAACTCCGTTTCTAGGCAGAGACTTTGGGATTATAATGGATATTTCCATCAAAACATCAGCACATTGCTCAGGAGTGGTATAAAAGACTAAACCAGCTAAAGTGTCCTGAGGATGGAACAGGGAACATTGCTGTGATGGAACAGAAATTCCTGATTTACCTGTGTCATGGCCATGTGTGCTGCTCTTGTCGTTCCCTCTCCAAGACTTGCATTCACCGAGGGTTCAGAGGAGAAATGCCAGGCATGAGGGGTCGACCTGCCTCTGAATGAGCTACAACCCCTCAGCTGGGTGGATAAGGAAAGGAGATGGGACAGAGGTTTGTGAATTCGGGCAGGAAAGAGGGAATTGTTCATTGCCTTGTGACACAAGGACTTGGAAGTAGCCAAGGGAGTTGGTGAGAGTCCAGCTGAAGGAGATCAGAAGCAGGTGGTTCTTTGGGAAGGTGATGGCCAGTGCAACTGGGTGTTGTCAAGGAAACTGTGGATGCTAAAAGCTTACATAACTTGTAGGAAAGTGGGCCAATTAATGGAAAATAAATCAGTGGATTGCCACTGAAGAGGCAGAAGCCCTGTCAGGAGCTCAGTGAGCTGGGAGTGACTGGCGGTGGAAGCAAGGAGGAAAGATGTAGGCATATAAATAGAGAGACAGGAGTATTATATGTACTTATCCTATTTTTATTCTCTTCCTCTGGACACCCATTTATGGCCACTGTTGGAAGGAGGATGCTGAGCAAGCTGAGCCTTTGATCTGGCCCAGCGCAGCCGTTCGCTGTGCTGGTGGCACTGGGGCAGCTCTTTCTGAAACATCTTGTCCTGTGTGATGGCAGCTACATCAAACACATGTTCTTCAACACCCACCAAGCTCTGCAGCTTTGGATTTGGCTGTGGTTGTTACCTTCAGACAAAGGCACGTCACACAGTGATTACAGTGTGGTACTAATTGCTGGATTCCTAATTTTTTCTGAAAGTGCTCTGGGTCTGGGAAGGACAATCTCACATTGCCTCTTCTCGGGGCTTAATTTTCTTTAGCCATAAAGTGGGTGTGAAGGCACGTGCGTTATCAGGAATCTTATCTGTGCAGCACTTTGGAAAGAATTCCAGTGCATCTCTCTGAAGCCATTGGACAAGGCACAGAACCAGGAGAAGGCAAGCAGCATTTCCATTGTAGTGTCCCCAGAAAAGTTTGAAGGTGGGTGAATTATTGCATTGCAAAGTTCTTCAGCACCCCAGTGAAAAATCAGGACAAACCTTTAAGCCTAAATTACATTCACGGTTGAATGAGGTGACAGAAAACTTCTGGGGCAGATGAAGAGAGCTGTAGTCTAATTAAATGGAGTAATTTTATTCCTTTGGGGATGAGCTGTGAAAGCCAACACGGTAACACAGCAGGTTCAAAGGTCTGTGTGTAGGTCCTAATCTGCTTAAAAGATGGGATTGAATTTCACTGCCTGTATCATAAACTTGAGTTCAGTAACTAAATAGTTCCTTTCTTGAGCATCCAAATATAAACTGGGAAAGAAGGCAGAGGAGCTTAAAGGAGAGGAATTAAGCTGTGCCTATGCACAAATGCTGCCTATAGCTCAGTGATAATCACAGAAATATTCTGAAAGCTCTGTGGCTGGTCTTTTTGTCCACCCTTTTCAGCTGTGTGGCAGCTCTAACATACCTTGGTAAAGTCACGCTTCGAGGCAAACACCATCTGTAGGTCTCAGCAACGATTTAAATGTCTTCTTTTTCCTTCCCCTACAGCTGATGTTTCTGCTTTGCTCTGCATTTTTGGAAATGAATTCTGAGCAGTGTGAGCTGGCAGGGGTGGTGGGGCTGAGCCCTGTGTCGGGCTGGGCTGTGGGTCCCCATCTCAGGGCTGCACGTGGGTTGCATTACTCTGTAGCTTTATTCAGGCAGGATTTGTAGCTTCCAGTGTTCTACACAATACAGATGTTGGAGATGAACAGATAGTGCTTCTATTTCCTTGTTTAGCGTTCTGTCACTTCTGTGTTGTGATCAATCTTTGTCCAGCCCTCTTGAAACTTCGCCTGTGTTTGTTGTGTTCTCTGTGATTGTCAGTGATCTCCTTTAAAAGCTCAGGATCCATTCCATCTGGTCCTAGGAACTTGGCAGCTTGCATGGCAAGCAAGAGCTGATTTTTTTTTTTTTTTTTTCTGTGAGTGCTAGTTCAGAGAAGTCAATTCATGGCTAAAAAGATTAAATCCCTAAATCAGAAAAGCTGGAAAAAATATAACAATGGCAACTCTGCCAAGGAAGTGCTTCTTGTTGGATTAAAAAATCTTATGACAAGTTGAAAGAGAGAGATTTGGAAGGGTAATTCAATTCTGTTGTCAATCCAGGAGAGTTAAAGCTGGAGCTGTGTTAGAATACATTAACAGCCCTGCCTGGACAGAGAGAATCAACTGCTTCTCAGAGACAGTTTTGTGCTGTTTTCCATTCTGCCTCATATGTCTTAGGAGCTGGTTTGGATTCCTTGAGCTGAGGTTCATCGCCCGCTGTGTTCTCTGCTTCCACGTGCCGGCTCCCTCTGCGCGAGCAGGGTTTGCAGCAGCAGGGGCGTGGGCAGTGGGTGAGGAGCGCTGGGGTCAGGCTGGCAGGTTTGCACAGAGAGGCACCATATGGTGCACGGGAGGTGACAGGGACAGCTCGGGGTGCGGGCAGCATGGCCTCCCTTCCAGGGCCTGGCAGCGCCAAGCTGCTGCTCTCCCTGCAGGGCTGTTCCTGGTGGCAGGAGAGAGCTGCTTTTCCTCCCGGGGACGGCCCCACAGGTGTGGCAGAGCTCTGGCTGTGCCGCTGTCCTTGTGCTCCTGATCGTGGGAAGCCTCGTGGGAAGGCAGCGCTTGGTGCCAGGGAGAGAGAGCCCTCACTGCTGGTTCCTGCTCCTGCTGTGTCCTCAGCAGCTTCCCAGACTTTTTTTCCACCCATCCATGTAAAAAAGGGGAAACCAAAGACAAGCCAACATATCTCCCTCCTTGGCTCAAGATTCAGATTGAAGGTTTCTTGTTTTGTCTTAGCAAACAGGCTCATTCGGTGCTTGAACATCACTGTGGTGTGTTCGTGACAGAAACTGGGAGCACAAAATCCTTCTTTTCTCCTCAGCACAGAGAGAAGATGACAGAGAGAGATCTGGGTCCTTCCACTCTCTGTGGAGGGAGGTGACTGAAAGAGGTGCTGCTTTGGTGACCTCATCTAGTGGTCACTTTGAGACCAAAAGAAGGCATAAATCGAAATTTCTAATAAATCTAAAAAATATTAGATATACTGAAAAGTGTTCCAAAAAGTGCCTTGGCATAGTGCCCCAGAGATTTTCTATTGCGTTCTTCTTGCCTTACAGGTTAGTGTGGGGTTGGAATATGGTTTAACATAACATCTCAGTCCTTTCAAAGACACCTCCCTTAAAACCACATCCCTCCTGGCCTTGGGCAGTGGACTGATTACATGGATCTCTTACCTGTTCATGAGAAATATTTAAAGCCATTAGCTATGGCTGTCTGATGGGAGTGCCTGCCCTGGGAGGTACAACAGGTGATTGCGGGGGGGTACCAGCAGTGAGTGACCCGTGTGGGGTCCTGCACCCACAAGGGGAGGGGTACTGAGAGCTGCTCTAAGAACTCATGGGTTCAAAATCAGGGTAGACTTTCCCTTCTCATTCTGGGCAGCTCAGGTTTGGATCCTTTCTCCTATAACTTCAAGGATGTAATATGTCTGAATTAGACATCTCATCTCCTTACGGCCCCTGGGTCCAGGAGGAGGGAGCTGAGCCCATTGCAGGGCCTGAATGGCTTTTTGAAGGCTCTTGCTTTTCCTTGAGAGTGCAGCAGCCCAGGCAATGAGGCCTCTAGGTTAGTGTTTTAGTTTTAAAACACTTTTTTATAGGTAGGTGAAATTTTGCATCTCTGTAAAAGGAATTTTTTAAAAATTTCTCCATCTCTGAAGGGTGATCAGGTTTGGAATGTTGGAGGTGCTGGGGTGCTCAGCTGCTATGGGAGCACAGATGGGCTCCTCATCTGCCTCCACCACAGGGAGGAAATGTCTTTTCAAATATTTGGAGTGATCCTGTTTTGTGAGAATGAACAAGCACCTACAGATGTTCCTTGGCCACGAGTCTGGCAGCTTTACACTTGCATATGTTGTTTTTACCCGAAGTAGCACTTGGAGGACCCTGGGAAAGTGGGAGCCTGACTGCAGCCACACTTGGCCTGCCCTGAGAGCTTGGCAGCTGAAAGGGCCTCAGAGGACAAGGCTGTTCACAGCACTGAGCAAATACAAACAACTCTCTCAGGGATGGAAGTGGCTGCTGCAAGTGTGGTTTGCTGTCCAAACTGCACAGCCAGTGGCAGGGGGAGAGCTGGCTCTGCTGGCAGGTCACCCAGGGAGCAGCAGGACCATGCTGGGCACATCGTGCCCTCCCTCCTGGCACTCAGCACATGGGGGACACTGAGCTGGCTTTGCACTTCTGACACCAGAGGTATCAACATACAAGGAAATGTACGACCTCTGAAGTCCAGCATATCCACTGCTGTCACACTGTTTCTTTCATCCTCTTCAAAAGTCAAAATACAACCTGTATTTCCACAACCATTTCTATCCAAGAATGGAGCCCGTGTGAAACAGTCAGTGCTCAGGACTGACCCGGGGAGAGTTCCCTGCACCAGCTGCAAGCTGATTTTTATCATGAGTATAGTCAAAACTCAAAAGATTTGTCTAGAAGATTTGTCTGTGTGTGGGCACGTTTATATATGTAATGTAATACTTGTAGATCTGAATATTGCATGTTTAATGTATAATTGCATTAGACATATAATACCTATGGGTGTAAACACAGACATAGGTACAACACTGATTGGATCTGTATGATGTTGATAGTCTCATTTTTTTCCTTTTTGGAAAAATTCACTGAGGTGTATATAAGAAAACAGCAATAGCTTTTAATTTCCTTCAATAATCCTGAGTCCCACAATCAGTGCAGTGAAAGCCAATGTGTCTGACTGGAGGTGCACTGCTAGATGCTTGTGTCACTGCCTCAGGAGCATTGCAAAGACTGGGAGACAAGATAGCAACCTGAGAATTCCATGGAAACCTTTTCTGAGATATGCTTCTGCTCTGTGATGGGGAAATTTTTGCATAATTCTATAGATCTTCTTAGTCTGGATTAGGATTTAGCTAAAATCAAAATTGTGGAGCAGCTTCATCAGGATGTTTGTTTATAGACAGATCCTTGCAGCTCACAAGACAGATGAACGAGTTAAGCTTTAAGGGATCAGTGAGAAGCAGACGCCCAGATTCCTTATGTGATATTGAATATTACACCAGGCTGGTACTTGCATCTTCTGGAGCCTGACTGGAGATCTGGTGTGGAGTGTTCTCTGCAGCTCCAGCTTCACTGCAGCAATGGTACCTTAAGTCTGGTTAATGAGCCAAAGCCATGTTCGCTTCCCAGGGCCTGCCCCACACCTTGTCCCCCTTTTATCATTTACTGGGGTGGTCACACAGAGCCAGGACATGATCCCAGCCCAGTGTACCCTCACAGGGTTACACTGACAGTGGCAGCCAGGCCCAGGCCAATGCCATTGTCCGAGGAGGAATTGTTAAGGGAAGAATAATGATATCTTATCCTGAAAGACAGTAGTCTGTCATGCAGCTAACCTATTTATGAAATGAAATCAAGACCTCCTTTTGCATGTAAGAGTGCCAGTTTGAAAGCCTGAGGGACTTGCAGGAAGAAATGTCCCAGACTGGAGGGGAGGGTGGGGTTCTGCGGGGTACACAGGGCCATGTCTGTCAGCGGCAGGCTCTCCTCAACACAAACTCAAAGGTGGTTGTGTTGTAATTTCCCCCTCACTAGATCAACACTTAAGCACACTCAGGAGCAGCCCGTGTAGAGCACAGTGCCCTCTTTCCTTTTGGAGGTAAGGCATTGCTGCAGCCCAGGCTGTGTGCTGGAGGTGTCCTGTCCCACCAGGAGCGCTGCTCTGGCTTGGTGCTGGCTGGGCTCCCCTGGCAAGAGCCTGACAAACAGATTTCCCTGATGGAAAATGGCATTAAATTAAATAGGTATCAGCCTGCTACTCTAAGAGCTGAATGTCAGTGCTAATAAACCAGAGGCTCCATCTTTCCCAAAGGACCTTTGGAATCAATTGAAAGCTGTGTCCTCCATCCCCCTTTCCCAGCGGGTAAATGTTACTCTTGAGCTGTGCCACGCTGTCCCCGCAGTGAGGGACACCACCAGCACACCGTGCTGATTGACAGCATTGCTCCCAGCACTGGAGGAGAGGAAGTGACCTTAAACTCTGGGGTTGCGGTTCTGTTTTGACTGTAAGAAAATACTGGGTTTTTTTTTTTTCTTTCATTTTTTTCCCTTTCTTTCTTTTTTTTAAACATTATCCTGCCAGCCTGGCTTCCTGTTCATCTCTATGTATTTTTTTTAAGGTCTTAACCCCTTCCTGCCCTGAGGTAAATTAGATAAGCTTTGGAAGCAGTTCAGTGTCATTTGTTTTAAAAAAAAAAAAAAAAAAGGAAGAAAGAAAGAAGAGAAAGACTAAAGCAAGGAAGGTGACCTTGCAAAGTTGCCTATAGAAACAGATCTCTCTTATCATAAGCCTAAAGTAATTAGCTTTATTTTTGCTGTTGCCTTATGTGAATTGTTCATGCATCTCAGCTGGCTGTGGAAATGTCTACTGACAGCCTGAGTGTGCTTTCCAGGCTGCCTGGCCACTGCCTGTGAGTGCCTGCAACAGTGCAGGAGTTTCCTCTTCCCATGGAATGTTCACTGAGCACTCTCCCCCTCCTGCAGGGGAATGCTGGTGCCCTCTCTGGTAAAGCCACTGTGGTCAGGGGGGGATCCCACATCACTCAGCACAGGAGCTCAAGGCTACAAGGCAAGGAATAGTAACATAACAAATCATCACTGTTACTCAATGCAACAATTTTTTTCTTGCCCGTTTTACTCTTCAGTGATGATGAAGTTAGTGCTGCTCCATGTGCAGTCACTCCTCAGCTGCTGGGCCAGTAGATTTGCCCTCCTCACCTCTCCCAGAACACCAATCCCAGCGCCCCTTGGCCTGTGCTCGGGGGATGTTCCCACCCAGCACAGGGAGCAGCCATCCCCCAGCCAGGTGACTGACCATGGGGAAATGTGCTGATGGACATTGCAAGGAATGCTGTCCCTGTCTGTTCCTGATCTCGCAGTGATGCTGAAAAGTCCAAAGATGACGTGGCTGTTGGGCTCCTCTTACTGATGGCATAAATTCAGCAATTACTTTGAGCCACGGTGAAAAAGTAAATGCAGATATTGTTGTGCAGGCTTGGCCAAAGTACTTGACTTTGGCATGTAACCTATTTCTGGGTGTAATTACCATCCCTGTTACCAGTGTGGTTATTAGGGTGCAGCAGTAATCAGGTTTTGGCAGGGGATAGTGCTTTGTGTCTGCAAAGCCTGGTCTAATCAGGAGGGAGGATCAAGCAGCTGCAGCGGCCGTGCTGTGGCTGCTCCCGACCAATGGCAGGGGCAGCGTGCTGGGACCAAAACAGCAGCTCTGAGAGCTCTGAGCCTGAAATTTCCAGAGAATCAAGCATTTGAGGGGATACTGATGCAGTGTGAGGGCCAAAAAAATTGGCTGTGATGTCAGTGGCGTGTAGGACGTGAGAGAATAGGTCAGTGTCTCAAATCCAGCCCTCTGGCAGCTGCTGCCTCTGACAGTGGCAGTGCTGGTGCCAACAGAGGGAGGTCATGGGAGGCAGATGTGGGATAATCTCTTCTCCACCTTAAATCTTCTGGTTTAAACCCTGAGAACAAGCTTTAATAGCCTTCTTAAAGGGTGCAGTTCATTGAATTCTGCTTGGATTATTGCTTGTTCCATTTGGCTTGATTAGGTTCAGCAAGGAATTGGGAACAAACTTCAGAGCGACTCATTTTGAATCAGGAATGAGATCAGAGCTCATTCTGACATGTTATTACTCTGAAAAAAATTAGTCATGTTTATTCCCTCAGCTGAGTGTATATGCTCTTAGAGGATCACCCCATGGCCTTGGCTGTGGTAGGCAGCCAGGGCAGTTCTGTACAGCCCCTCTTAAAAAGGAGGTATTTTCTGGCTAGCACAACAGGAGAAGTGGAATGTCTAAATGTGGATGTAAAAAATCACTGCTGTCATTCCCCCACTTAGGCTGACCTCCAGGACCATCTCTGCTTCTTCCATTTATCTAAATACATCAACTCTAAGTTGTTACGTACAACTTGTGTGGCCCAGTGTTGATGGATTTTTCCCCCTCTTTTTTTTTTTTTTTTTTTCCTTCCTCAAAGTGAACTGAGGCCACTTCTGCCAGAGCATAATCTCTCCTGTAGTGTCGTGATTAAATGCTAGTAGTTGGAGGGCTAGGAAAGTACAGGAATTGCTTCTCCCAGGAAAAGCACATTTTTGGAAGATGTGTTTGGATTAGTCACTAGAATTTGTTTAAAGCACTCTCTGGAAAGCTCAGGTGCTTGGGGTGGATCAGAGCAGGTGACAGCTATTCCCCAGGGACCAGCACAGCATGGAGGATGAGGCAGAATAAGTGTGTCAAGTCTGTGGTATCCTGTAAGGAGGGAATCCTTCTGCAGCCTCTCCCCCGCCTTCTTCAGACTCCCCAAAATGCCTGATCTGAATCAGCTTAGAGGGTTTTATTTTCCCTTTCCTTTGTTTGAAGTTTAAGCCCTGTGAAAATCCATTAGAAAAGATGCCTTGTTGGATAGGCCCTGATAGCATCAGCTGCCAGTTTATCTTTCATGTTGCACAGTGGCTCCTGTCACTGCCCAGGGGCTGCTGCCTTGGATTGTTCCCATCGTTTGGGTGCCTTTTGACCCACCCCAGGCCTGAGCTGGGCTTTGCCTCAATGAGCTCTGTGTTATCAGCCTGCCCAGTCCTGGTGTACCTAGCAGGGCCTGGCACTGTGTCAAGCCTGTGGGCGTCCTTAAGATCCATCTTTGATAGCTCACATGCTTTTTCCTCTCCAACGAAAACAAGCACTTTTTGTTTAAGTTCACTAATGTTTGGCAAAGAAATATAGTAGTAATTATACACCCAGCCTCCTTCTCCCCCTGCACCCCCAATCCCACTTTTATAAAGGCAGCTAGCACTGGAACTGAAATAAATGTCATGAATGAATAATAATTTCTTTCATTTACACAGTAATTAAACTTGTTGAATGCAGACTTTATGCTTTACTGCACAGTGTTTAATTTGAGTGGTAGATCCAGGCTTTTGTTAAATTCAGGAAGGGAAAAAAATTAAAATATCTACATGACTATCAATGTGTTTTGTTACAAACACTTTGTGGTTTTTTTTTGTTTTTTTTTTTTTTTTGTTTTTTTTTTTTTTTTTTTTTTTTTTTTTTCTACAGTGATGCTGACAAAGGGGAGAATGTGCTTTTCAGGCTGTTGCTTGCATCTTTACAAAGGTACTTTGTGGCCAAGGTTTCAGAAATGTGACAGAATGTGCCTCCAATGCTTTACAGCTGCAGGGATTAATCAGCATTTCTGAAACCTTGTTATGAATATAGATATATGGCTATGTCCATCTTAGCAATTTTACTTTCCACAGGAGGTATTTTTTTCATTCTGTGGACTCTTTAAGTCCTTTAGGTGCAGCTCTCTCCAATAACTCCTTCCTAACCAAATGCAGGGCCACAGAGACAGCAGTGTTTATAGAGATGTGTGCCTGGTGATGTCCTCATCCAGCAAATGAGGGCTTGAACAGTGACAAGGACGGGAAAGTTTTAGATAGAGCAGCAGTGCAGGTGGCAGAGGTCCAGCTTACCTGGTGTGCCCTTCCCCTGCAGGAGTGAAGTCAGGGATTGTTTGAAGGGAATGGGGAAGAATTAATCTGCATGGGCTGAAGGGAATCGTGGGTGACCTGAGGATGGGATCGGGGGCAGTGGTGATGGGAAATGCTTCGGTCTGAGCTGAGGTTCACAAAGGGCTTCTGGGGCTTGGGACACAGTAGAGAAAACCATCCACGGCTGGGGACAGCAGGTCATGTGTGGGTTTGAGTCTCCAGGCAGCTGTTACCCCAAAACTGCAACCATAGAAGTCTCCCAGGAGCTTTCCCAGAACACTTCCCAGAAGGCAGACAAAGTGTTTTCATTGTCCTACATCCAAAGATTATTTTTCCCCCTTTTCTGCTCTCGGGGGGCTGACATCTACAAATATGTGTTGCTAACTTCATTTTCTTTCTTACTGAGGGAACAAGAGGCACTTGGGCTGCTTTGTTTATAGCTGCACTCTCAGCTGGCTGCATGTCTGGAGATGAAGGTGACAGCTTGAGATTTGTGAGCCTAATTGGCATACAAAAAAATTAATCCACTGGGAAATGAGTTATTTGCAATTATCTGTAGATTTGGCTTTATTTCATGGAGACAAATATAGTTGCTTGGTGACTTAATTACAACATTTTTTTAAGATTATGAGATTTTAAAAAGGATATCATTATTAACAAGATCTTGAGACTATATTTGGTGACTCCGTAATTACAACTATGGCCATATTTGTTAGCTCAGAAAATAATACGTGGAAGCTTTTAATTAAAATAATGAGATCTGCTCTTGCAGATAGGCTTTCAAGTACCATCCTTGGATAACAGGACCCATTATTGTTCAGTACAATCTAAAACGAGCTGTGCTGTGTTGGGAGAGTGTCACCACTAAGGCTGAGACAGATCAGCATTAAAATATTCTTTGGCTGCTGGTTAAGAGGATGAGCATGAACTGGGTAAAGAAGCTAATTGTCCCCAGCTCAGCTGAGCTCTGCTTGCCAAGGCAAGCTTCTCAGAGCCCTGCTGGCTGGATCACAGAGAAAATGGTTGGAAATAGCAGAATATTCTCCGCCTGTGTGGACTCTGTTGGTGTTAAGGGTGTACAAATGTGAGCTCAGATCTTAGGTGCCAGTGGCTGTTATTCCCAGCCAGGTTATTCCCAGGGGCTGTAATTCACACCAGCCTGGCCGCCCTGGCGGCTGCAGGGCGAGCCCTGGGAAGGACAGGACGTGCCAGCCACCCCTGTCCCCCACAGCACGAAGTGGGTGTGCAATCTGTCCCTGGGAGGTCACCTGTGGGCAGGGGTGGGGGTTCCCGATTGCCAGAACAGCCCAAGTGTCCCAGTGAGAGATGCAGATGAGCCCCCTGACCCACGGGTGCCCATCTCCTTGGGGATAAACCAGCTCTGGAAACCACTGGGTGCTGTCCCGTGACTCCAGCGGTGCTGCAGCCACTTCCAGGGACTCTGCTTTAGCAAACATTGTGCACTGGCTTCGCTGCTACAGAGTGCACGTCCCCAAATTGGCCTGGCTTGTGCTGTTAGAGCAAAACACTGTTATTTCTCTTGTCACTCACTATGATGGACTCACTGACGAGGTCTAAAGCATATTCCTGAATTATTGTCAAAGACCCATCAGCAAGGGATCACCAGGAGGTGTTTTTTACCCTTTTACTGACATGGTTACTCCATCAGACCTGACTGGCATCACTGTTTTCATAGGCAGGGTGCTCATTTCGCTGTTCTCCTGCAAGGGAGTTACAGCACATATATCCCTCCTGACATTAAGCAGTGTAGAACAGTACAGTCCTGTGCCCTCTGGAAGCAAAGGAAAGACTGGAGTGGACTTAAATAAACACTGAATCAGACCCTACAGGAGAAAAGAATTAGACATGCAACATCAAAGCAGTATTTCCACATCTGGGAAAGTGTTCAGAGAGTCCCCAAAGGTAAGATNAAAAAAAAAGTCAAAAAAAAAAAAAGTCAAGTGTGTTCATTTCTTATTAGCAATGTTATTGGCAATGAGATATTCTAATTGAATTACTCCTAATTAAAATAATTATGTTTTCTAAGTACTCTGATCTGTAGAGACCATGTAGAGAATCAAAGGTGGAAATAAACAGCACCTTGTAAATTCTCTCTAAGCTTGATGATGCTTAGAGTGTTTTTTTATGATTTCACTGGCTCTGCACGGGCTGGTGCTCATGCCATGATGGTTTTTGGGAGCCTTGCTCCTGGCTCAAAAAAACCCTGCTGTTGTGAGAAGGATTTTCTGGAAAGAGCTCAAAGGCCAGATAAAATAAGACTGGTTCTCTGCCTCCTCCACGCCCAAGATGCTGACCTGGAGCAGCATCTTGAACCTGCTCCACCTGGATTTTCCACCAGCTACTGGGCTGTTATCTCCGTTACCTGTGCACTGCCATCTTAGTCTGGTCTCTAACAGGGCCTTTTTGGCTGGCAGTAACCAAACATCTCAGCAACCATCTCTGCTTTCTGACAGGATAGGAAAAATCCAGGAAGGCAGCGTTTTGTTGATGAGGGGTGAAAGGTGAATGCCAGAGTTGGACACTGAGTGGCCCTGCAGGGTGGCTGTTAGGAAGGAGCTGTGATTCCTGCTGAGATCTGGCACTGGAATATTGCTTTGCTGTGGGTAGGTACCTTTCCTTTTGCTCGCTTCCTTCTGGAGTGAATAATCTTAGTTTATTTCCTGCTGCAAAACACTTGGATGAACCAAGGACTAATCTGTCTGGGGATGTAGAAATCATCAGTCTCAGGCTGTCCAGGTCCATCCCTGATCCCCAGATCAGCGGTGTCCTCAAGCTGAGCTTTCCCTGAGCCTTGTGCTTGGAGCACCCTGCCCCCAGTGCCTCTGCCCTCAGGTTACACCTCTGGCAGGCATTTCCTCACTGATTTTCCAGGGTGTTTTCTGTTGTATCAGTGCTAAATAGCTCTGGGTTTGTGGGTCACACGAGGTCAGATGGGACAGGCTCCCTCCTCCCTGCGCTCCAGCCCTGGGAGCAGCCATGCCCGGGGATCCTGTGGGATGGCTGTTGGGGTCTCCTCCTGCAGCAGGGCTGGTGTTGGCCATCACCTCAGGAGAGCAGTTTGCACCAGCAGGCGAGGCTGGGACGTTCAGAGCCGTGGTGAGGGCCTGGGCTCTCTGGAGCCCCTGGCGCAGGGGATGGGTTGCCTGTTCAAGGGGAGCCTGCTGCTGTCACAAAATGTTTCTCTGCTGGAACGTGCCCCTGCCCATGGCAGGGGGTCAGAACTAGATTATCCTTAGGGTCCCTTCCAACCCACACCATCCTGGGATTTCACGATTTTCTGATTAATGGTGACCCTTAGCATTGTCCTGAATCAATCTAAAGGCCTAATCAGTCTCAGAATAAGCTAATATTTATCATCCACAACCCTTTATAAAGGCCAAACATCTCAATTTCTTCTGAGGAGGGGAAAATTTCAAAGGTTTCTCACATCAAATACTGCTGATTTTTCTTTTTCTTTTTTCTGATGATCATGATTAAAATTCATTCAATATCCTCTCACAAGGAAAAAAAAATATATATACATTTGATGGCTTTGTGCTTTCTTCCCCTCCCTCTGTAAAAATAGAAAAGCTTTCAGATGTTGCATGAACAAAGATATGGAAATGTGAGAAGAGGGCAGCATCTGGAGGTTTTCAAACACGAGAACACGGGCTGTACGTTTCTTTTGCTGTTAGAAGAGTGAAAAGCTGTTTCCTGTCATTTCCCATCTTGTCACTCGGAAGGCTGGCATCTTGCAGCTCCTTGCACCAGCTGTTGTTTTTTTCTCCACAGACAGATGGTGCAACCTCTTTGATAATTTTTTTTCCATGTTCTGAGGATTTTGCATGTGTACTACCTTTATGTAATGATCATATAACCCTGTCACTCACTTTATCCTGTTAGCAGTGTCATCCCTGCAAGAAGGAGGAGGAGGAGGAGGAGGTGGTAGTGTAAGGAACTTAATCCTCCTCTTGTGTTCTGACATGCTTTGAAAATACACTGTGGAGCTGCAATTACAAATGTTTCCAGAAGCCTTCTGTATTCCTGTCTGAGGGATTCCAGGATATCAGCTGTGATTTTGTAGGATTCCTCTGCTTGTGCAAATTTGATGCAGCTTTATAGGAATTAGAGGGGGTTTTGTCCCTTCCAATGTGGTACTGTAGCACAGAAGTACATTTTTGCTTTGTGTTCCTGGAATACAAACCTGGACCGTTCAAAATAATTCCAGCAGCTACATGTGGAAAGAAATGGAAATGACTTCTAGTATCTCAAAAATGGCTGTATGTAATGCTTGTAATTTATTCCCTTTGATTTCCACCTGCTTTGCAGTGTTGGACTGTGGCCCTTCTGATGGTTCTGCAGTGCTAAAGTCTGAAAGCTTTTGAGCCTGCTGGACATACCTGGAGATCTTGAAGCTGCAGATGAGCAGATACCCCCACACTCCTGCCTCCCCCATGGATGGCAAATCAGGCTGGATTCATCTGGGAGAGGCAAACTGATGATTTGAGAGGCAAACCTGGTGTCGTTCCTTTTGGACAGCAAATTTTGCTCCTCAGTCTCACCTCGCAGTCAAACTTTGAGCACCATGCAAATAAAGCTGTGTCACAGGTGGGAAGAATTAGTAAAAGTAATGAATCCTGAGCAGCCAAGCTGCTGGAACAGGCCTGAGGAGGTTGAGAGGTGGGGTGTCTGCACCAGTAGCTGGTGCAGGTGTGTTCCAGTCCATTTTAGGGAGAGGATTCTGCCCCTGTGCTCAGGTGAGCCCCCACCTGCAGAGCTGCCCCAGCCCTGGGCCCAGCACAGGCAGCACCTGCAGCTGCTGGAGGAGCCCAGAGGAGGCTCCAGGCTGAGCAGAGGGATGGAGCAGCTCTGCTGGGAGGAAAGGCTGGGAGAGCTGGGAATGTTCACCTGGAGAGGAGAAGCTTTGGGGGGACCTCAGTGTGGCCTTGCAGGGCCTGAAGGAGCTGACAGGAAAGATGGAGAGAGACTTTGGACAAGGGATGGAGGGACAGGACACAGGGAATGGCTCCCACTGCCAGAGGGCAGGGATGGGTGGGATGTTGGGAAGGAATTCTGTCCTGGGAGGGTGGGCAGGCCCTGGCCCAGGGTGCCCAGACCAGCTGTGGCTGCCCTGGATCCCTGGCAGTGCCAAAGGCCAGGATGGACACTGGGGCTGGAGCAGCCTGGGACAGTGAGAGGTGTCCATGCCCCTGGCAGGGGTGGGATGTGTTTTAAGGTCCCTTTGAACCCAAACCATTCAATGATTTTCATCAGTCTAAGTCAGGGATCAAAAATCTGTTCCTTTGTAGGAAGCAGAGCACCATATAAACTTTTTTGAGTAGGGAAAAATGCATTCAAATGCATTTTAAATTGAAACTTAAATCTTAACACTCTAATTTTTCAGCTATCAATATGCATAATTATTAATAAAGATACACTGGTAATGTCCTTTTGCTGATGAGATCTGTGATTTGTAGGGTTGAGACCATTTTTCTAATGAGTGGTGTTTATTTAATGGTACTTTGGCTATATTTCTCTCAGAAAATACGGTTACAAGAGTGAATATGTTTTGTGGTTTGTTTTTTTTTTGCACAGTGTTGCACATTTACTGCTCCTGTCACCTCCAGAGTAATAAGTATAATTGGAAGAAGACAGGTAGTAATGAGTAATGAGCCATCCTGTTTTCTGTTCTTTGTTTGCCTCTGCATTGTGTTTGTGCTGAAAAGAGCATCCTCTTCCCACAGCCAAAAAACCATTTACTCTGAATTGTTTACTGAGTGCAATGTATGAAAGCGTGGCTGCTGTCACAGAAGTGACTATAAAAGTGACACCATGGGGCTCTCTGTTTATTTTCTCTTTCTCCTTGTCTTGGAGACCTAGAACACATTTTTTCAGCTCAGCTACCAGTGCTGCAGTCCCCAGCTGTCAGCAGGAAAATCAGAGCTTTGTGACCCCCACAGGGTCAGGTTTATGATGTTATTGGAAAGCTCAGAGCTGGAGCACTCTGAAACATCCCCTTTGCTTCCCACCTCTGGACCACAACTGTTGTTGGCTTCTTAAGGGCACCCACAGGGCTTCTTCCTTATGTTTGTTCTTTTGGATTTTTCTTTTCTTGTGATCCAATTTAAGGTTTCTGGGTTTTTTTTGGTTTTTTTTTGTTTGTTTGTTTTTTTTTCTTTTTTGTTTTTGTTTGGTTTTTTTTGTTTTGTTTTTTTTGTTTTGTTTTGTTTTTTTGTTTTTAACCTGTGCTGGAAATTTGGTAGGAGAGGCAGATTCCAATCCCAGCTGCTTCTGTAGGGACAAGCAGGATGATAGACATCAAAAACAACAACAACAACAACAACAAAAAAATCACTTAGAGCAAATACAGGATTCCTGGATGTGAGGGGGTCAAGATCTCCTTGTTAGGGACCCAAGGTCCAGGTTATGCATGAACCACTGCACTAAATCAAATTTCAGTCTCAGAGAAATAAGGGGCTGTGCTGGCTTGTTCGCTTTGTTCTGTATCAAATGCAAGTGCGTTTGTGTGTGCATGTGTGTTTGGTTTTGTGTGTTTGTCTGTGGTTTTGTGTGCTTGTGTGTGTGTTGTGTGTGTTAGGTTTTGTATGTGCTTGTATGGTTTTGTGTATTTTGTGTGGTTTTGTGTGTGTTTTGGTGTGTTTGTGTGTGTTTGGGTGTGTGTGTATGTTTTGGTGTGTGTTTTGGTGTGTGTGTGTGTGTGTGTGTTTTGGTGTGTGTTTGTGTGTGTTTTGGTGTGTTTGTGTGTGTTTTGGTGTGTGTTTGTGTGTGTTTTGGTGTGTTTGTGTGTGTTTTGGTGTGTGTTTGGGTGTGTGTGTATGTTTTGGTGTGTGTGTGTTTTGGTGTGTGTGTGTTTTGGTGTATGTGTGTGTGTTTGTGTGTTTAGGTGTCTGCTGGCAGAGGGGACCAGGAGGATCAGCTCTAAGTAGGGAGGGCACGCAGAGTTATGTGCTCTGGGGGTTGGATATTGGGGAACATTTATTCCCCAGTGTTCAACCTGAATTTCAGTACTTTGTCAGATGGATGTGGGTGGGAGAGTTGCAGGAGTGACTTAGAGATTTGGATTACTTTATTTTTACTTNTTTTTTTTTTGTTTGTTTGTTTTTTTTTCTTTTTTGTTTTTGTTTGGTTTTTTTTGTTTTGTTTTTTTTGTTTTGTTTTGTTTTTTTGTTTTTAACCTGTGCTGGAAATTTGGTAGGAGAGGCAGATTCCAATCCCAGCTGCTTCTGTAGGGACAAGCAGGATGATAGACATCAAAAACAACAACAACAACAACAACAAAAAAATCACTTAGAGCAAATACAGGATTCCTGGATGTGAGGGGGTCAAGATCTCCTTGTTAGGGACCCAAGGTCCAGGTTATGCATGAACCACTGCACTAAATCAAATTTCAGTCTCAGAGAAATAAGGGGCTGTGCTGGCTTGTTCGCTTTGTTCTGTATCAAATGCAAGTGCGTTTGTGTGTGCATGTGTGTTTGGTTTTGTGTGTTTGTCTGTGGCTTTGTGTGCTTGTGTGTGTGTTGTGTGTGTTAGGTTTTGTATGTGCTTGTATGGTTTTGTGTATTTTGTGTGGTTTTGTGTGTGTTTTGGTGTGTTTGTGTGTGTTTGGGTGTGTGTGTATGTTTTGGTGTGTGTTTTGGTGTGTGTGTGTGTGTGTGTGTTTTGGTGTGTGTTTGTGTGTGTTTTGGTGTGTTTGTGTGTGTTTTGGTGTGTGTTTGGGTGTGTGTGTATGTTTTGGTGTGTGTGTGTTTTGGTGTGTGTGTGTTTTGGTGTATGTGTGTGTGTTTGTGTGTTTTGGTGTCTGCTGGCAGAGGGGACCAGGAGGATCAGCTCTAAGTAGGGAGGGCACGCAGAGTTATGTGCTCTGGGGGTTGGATATTGGGGAACATTTATTCCCCAGTGTTCAACCTGAATTTCAGTACTTTGTCAGATGGATGTGGGTGGGAGAGTTGCAGGAGTGACTTAGAGATTTGGATTACTTTATTTTTACTTCCTCCTTTAGTGTAACAACATTTAATTCCATCAAGTAATTTTTTTCTTTTTATGTTTTCCCTTTGCTCCCTTTTTGTTACACCTTATTTTTCTAGGTTCCTGCTCTCATTCACTCCTTCATCTATTCAGAATTCTTCCTTGTGCCTGATGAAACAATATTTTCCTTTTCTCTCTACTCTTGCATTTATTAATTTGAAACAGAATTACAGAAAAAAATATTCACCTCACGGATAACTGCTTTCTGGTATTTCTAGACTTTTCTGTTCTTCAAAGTTAATCAGTAGTAATGGTTTCCTTAAAGAGGTGGGAACACTGAATTTGAGTGTAATCCTTGTTCATCAATATCCTTGTTTTTTCTGTTTGATCAAAGTCAGGAAATACACTACCATTTGTGTTCTCTGCAATCTCAAGATTTCCAGCCCAGTTTCTCATATCAAGTAGTTAGGGAATATTAATATTCTGCAGCATTTATTCAAGGGAGCACTGAGAGTTTCTTGCAAGGCACGTAGCACTAGTTAGTTGTGTTATGAATTTAAGAAGAATAAGCTACCCTGGATTTGGCAAATTCATGCTCGACTCTAAAGAAGCACTTAAAAGGATTATTGAAATTTGTCTTGTAAAACCCCCTGAAGATTTTAGCAGCTTGTGTGGGATTTTGGTTAGCATTCGTGGGACTTGGCAGGCTCAGCAGCTGCACAGAAGGTGCTGTAATCCCTCAATAATGGCAAGGTGCAGCAAAGGTTCCAGCGGCACCGAGCACCATCAGCACTTTGCACTGGGAAATTCTCCTCTGCTTTCCTGTTTGACAATCGTCCCTCTCTCATCTTTCCCTCTAATTTGGGCCACTGCAGCTTCAAGCTCTTATCCTGTGAAGCTACCAGGGGTCGGGAGTTGAGCAGGAATGACCCTGAGGGAGCTTAAAGCCAAGTGCAGCCCAGCCTGGGCAGGCACTGGGCACCATTTGCCATTATCCTGTCAAATGCACAGAAGGAAATGCATTTACTACTGGAGATAAACACAGATCATGCCTTGGGAAACCAGTTTTCAGCAGAGAGCAGATTGAATTCCTTGGGCCACTTGGACTACAGCATTCAGAGTCAGGGCTGGGACTGCTTGGGGCATGCACATGGCTCTGGCTCTTTCGCCCTCTGCAGCTCCTCTTGTGGCCCTGCCCTGTCCCACACTACCTAAACAGAGTGTTCTCTGCTAGAGTGCAGTAAATTATTTACTGGAAGAATACATTAAATAATTTTAGCCTTCCCCCCCCCTTTACTTCCTGTCTTATAAATGTATTTTTTAAAAATCTGTGAATTTATCACAAATATTAAAATTTCACTTGACACATTAGATGTGTTGTCATGTAGGACAGCTCTGTGATTGTACAGGTATTATACAGCATATGAGACACCCCAAGGAAGCTTATTGTAATGTATTGTGGGTGGAAGGGGTTCATGTAGTGCAACAGAGGGAGCCAGTGTAATACCTAAAGACAGGCAGTCCTTGTGCCAAAAATAAATCTGTGTTGTGATTAGCTTTGTGGATGTGATTTCTCAGCAAAAGTAATTATGTGAAGATGTAAATAATTATTCTTTTAATTCTGGGAGTGACTTTGAAATTCCCTTTTCTGAAACATTGGTGCTGGTAAGATTCAATTGTTCAATTTTATGCAGAAGGCAGGTGTGAAGCAGACAGAGGCTGAGCCAGAGTGGACTTACTGCAATTCCAAACTGACTGCTCATTGCATGGAACTTCAGTTTATTTATTTTTATTTTTTTAAACTTGCTTTCTGTAATGGCTGGGGTGCAATGAGGGTTGTGGCAATCTCCCCATGCCTGCAGCCACAGCGAGTCTGATAAATGAGCAGGGATGCAAAGCAGGCTCATGGCAAAGCTACTTGAAACCCCCTTACTCTGTCACTGTTATCAATTAAGAGCATTTCTCTTTTCCCACCGTGAAGAACAAACCGTATCTGTGGAGCTGCATGGACACATTCCATTTTTCATGCTGCTACACTTTGTTCCTTCTCGCTGAAAACCCAGAGGTGAGCGGGCACCTCCCCGTCCCAGGAATCTCCGATCTCAGTCGTGGAAACCCCCTGGAGGGTAGGCCAGATATTAACAAGGAATTTCTGAGCATTTCCAAGCCTCTTCCAGGAGCATCCAGCTCTCCCATCTCGCATGCACAGCAGCCAGGGGCTCTCGCCGAGGACTCGCCACCAGTCAGGGGCGTATTTAGCAAACAAGGCCTAATGACAATCGCGGTCATTTAAAATTACGGAAAGGGCAGGATTTCCCCAAAGGGACCGATTTCCTGCCATGATTGAATAAAGAAGGGAGGCAGCTGCTGAGACTGGAAAAGGTCACTCAGTCACATCGGTTGATGAAGGAATCAGAGGAGCTGTCAGCCCCGCCGCAGCCTCGCCTGCCAAGTGACGGAGCTGTCACCGCTGGCATCTGTCACAGCTCCGGCCCAGGGGCAGAGCAGCCGCCGCCATCCTCTGCTGGGATCAATTGTTTGTTCAACAAATGGTGTTAGGAGACTCTGGCTTTTCTCTCCTGCAGCTCGGAAGATCAAGTTAAGCTAAATATTTGAAGCTGTACTAGGCTGGTATTGACAAAACACAGGAGCGCTCGGGCTGAAAGGGAGACGGACGTGATGGGGATCAGGATTTGCCGGGGGCGTTGCAGATCAGATTCCTCTGATGTATCTATAATTTAAGGTATTTCTGCAGGAAGGTGAAGGAGGTAGCAGTAAAGATGGCTCTGCAGGGGTGTTCTATGAGGGTTCAGGTTGCGCTGGCTGCAGGTATTCTTATTTTGTGTTGGTTGTGGTGGAGCAAATCCTCTGTAGGTTTAAGGAGCATTTGTTTTCTCTCCTTGGACTGCTCAGAGGTGACACTCATGTGATTTTCAGCCATTCCCATGCTTCCCTAAAGAAGGGAAGTTCTTGATAAATTTTGGAAATTACTGTTCAGAAAGAAAATGGCAAATTAGCAGATATGCATGTTCCAGTGACTTCCAGTCATACACTGACCAAATAATAGCTGGTAAAGTAATTTCTTTGTATTGTCTCTTGAATGGGGCTTCCCTCAAGATCACACATCCCTGTCAGTCCTGAGAGCTGCTGATCTTTCAACCTAAATGTTTGGCTCAGTGGCATTAAGGTCTGTCTTACACTCATCCCTAACTTAGGCAGTGATTTTTCAGAATACAATAATATGGAATGTTCAGAATATATTTTTATAATTCACCTGTTACTCAGTGCATACTGACATGTAGATTCCCACGGTTTGTTTTTGATGGGAATTCACTATGCATCCCCTCTTTCTCTTTGTGGCTACCAGAATCCTGCTTTAGTAGACCCATCTGCCTACACTTACCCTGCATTTGCTGCTTTTACACCCCCTGTGTAATCTTCATCACTTTTTTGACAAACATGTCTTTGTCTTTTTTATTAGGAATAAATCTTTCCTGAGGGCTCCTGTTCAAAAAAATAACACAATGGTTTTGCTTGGAAGGGACTTCAAAGCCCATCTGGGTCCACTCCCTGCCATGGCAGGGACACCTTCCACTGTCCCAGGCTGCTCCAGCCCCAGTGTCCAGCCTGGCCTTGGGCACTGCCAGGGATCCAGGGGCAGCCACAGCTGCTCTGGGCACCCTGGGCCAGGGCCTGCCCATCCTCCCAGGGAAGGATTTCCCCCCAGTGTCCCATGTAGCCCTGCCCTCTGGCACTGAGAAGCCATTCCCCCTTGTGGTGTTACTCCATCCCTTGTCCAAAGTCCCTCTCCAGCTGGCTTTGAGAGCCCTTTAGGCACTGGAAGGGGCTCTAAGGTCTCCCCAGAGCCTTCTCTTCTCCAGGCTGGACAATCACACCTCTTTCAGCCTTTCCTTTACAGCAGATGGGCTCCAGCCCTTGGAGCATCTTTGTGGCCTCCTCTGGACTCACTCTGGCAGGTCCACATCATTCTTGTGCTGGGGACACCAGAACTGGACAGAGGACTCCAGGCAGGGTCTCACAATTGCAGGATAGAGAGGGGGAATCCCACCCTTGGCCTGCTCCTGTGCTGCTTTTGATGCTGTCCAGGCATTTTGAATGAAGTTCTGGCGTTGCTTTCCCTGCATAGTGCAGTTACAGTGGATATTGATGCCCAACATGCTTCTCTGTAGGTGATCTTTTAATCCAGAGCCACACTCAGGAGGTTTGGGAACTGACTGTGGTTTATGAAAGGGCAGATGACAGGAAGCAATGACACAGAGACAGAACTCTCCCATTAGCTTTGTCAAAACATTTACTAATTGCAGTGTGATCCCTCAAAACATACTTCTTAGGGAAAAATGAATCTAAATTCAAACCCACGCCGAACAGGGAAGAGCAGAGTCCTCTCCAGGATGTAAATTAGATTAGTAGTTGAGTGGAATTGATTCTGCTGAGACTAAATTAATCACAGTGCTTAATCACTGTAACCTTTAAACACAGCAGTCCTGACCACAGCTGTGGGGTAGCACATTGTTCTCACAGACTCCTGACCTTCCCAAGGCGCTGGGACTCTCAGGCTGAGCAGCACGAGTGGAGCACAGTCAAAGCTGCTTCAGCCTGACCTTCCCGTTCTTCCGCTGCTTAGAAAAAGGGGAAAAAAATTCATACTTTGTGGATATAAACCCATGGTGAGCAAATTATAATGCCAGTGTCAGTCAGGAACACTGTCTCCTCTGTCTGTGCTGGCATAAAACAGTTCATTATTGAGGGCTGTGAAATGACCCTGGATCCACCTCCACTCACAGCTCTTCACTGGCTTTGGTGTGCTTGTTTTGGACCTCAGGCTGAAGGATTAATCCTTTCCTTATAATCCTGTAGCCTACACATGCTTGCTTCTCTTCCTTACATTAGCAGAGAGGGTGAGATTGTGGCAGAGATGTGTTTGGGCACAGAGGGGACACTGAGACAGGCACACACTCTCCACCAAGAGGAGTATTGTAGGACACTGAGATCTCAGTGCACAGCCCAAAGATGATCTTTGTTTGAAAACCAAACACCAGATAAAAATTACTCGTGCTTCCTCAGATCAGGCTCCTGCAGATCAGTTTGTACAGGTGGTGAAAGCTAATGCACGTGCATAAGGAGAAAAGCGGGGAGGTTGTAAATATGCTTCCAGCCTCAGTTTTCAAGTGCTGGGGGACTGTGAGTGCAGTGTCCTTCAGGTGTTTGCTTTGTAGTGTTGATGCCAAGTCCATCCTCTAATAAAATGTGCCAACCCCCTGAGAAGTCCAAAATCACTGGCTTCTCTTGAAACCCAAAGCCTTTTTTTTCCTGCAGCTTTCAGCTGCTCCAGCCAGCTCTTGGGGTGCCAAAAGGAGCCTCCCTGCCATGCAGTGAGAGATGGAAGAGATGTGTTTTCTGTCCACAGTGTGGACAAAGCCTGAAGTTAAAGGGACCAGACAGTGCTGAAGCAGCTGTGTTTGAGATTGATTCTTTTAAAATTGCATTTTTCTTCTACTTTAGAAATATTTGGGAATATTTTGCTGTGATGATGTATAGGAATAGCATCTTCTGAATGGACATGAAAAAGACTTGAGATGAGAGCCCACCTGTGGATGTGGTTTGTTGTTGGAATCTGTTCCCTGCTCTCATTAGCCAGCAGTCAGACTTGAATCTAACCTCAGTTCTTCCACTCATCTCCTTACATTTTCTCCTTCAGATTCTATCTTGCAATCTGAAGATGACTTTGCTTCTGTCCCCTGCCATCCTTTGTATTTCCTCTTTTAATTGTTTACCTTTTGGGGATGATGGTGCAGCACATGAATAATGGATGGAGCAGAGTTTTCCACCCAGCAAAGCTTTGGGCTCGATTGATGATGGTCAGGCAGCCAGAGCAGCAGCTCTCTCTGTAAACAGTAGGTTGAGTTTTAAGGCTATATCCCATCCCTACAAAAACCTTTCCAAAAAAAAAAAAAAAAAAATCCCCAATGAAGCTTTAAAAACCTGTGCTGAAAGGCATTTGTCATTGCTTTTAAAACTCATGCTTGCTGTGATTTATCCTTCTTTTTTAAATAAGGTATCCAAAAATTTCTCTAGCTAAGAGACATAAAAATCCTGTTTTGCTGTAATATATTGTTTCACACATCTACTTTCCATTAATCATGAAGTACCTTTGTGACAAGAAGCTGGGTAAATTGTATCATTCCTTGAAACCATTTTTCTTTGCTATGAATGATTAAAACAGCACATCATCACCCTGAGTTAACTAAGTGTCCCTGCTGTTAGAAGCAGAGCGAGAGGCTAAATGCTGACAATTTGCCATTTCACTGCCATTGGAAGTACCTACTTAGACACTGAAGATGGTTTGAGCACTGCCAATGTGAAATAAAACAAACAAAACATGGCCAGAGTAATTTAAAATGTCTTTGAACAATACTTGCTCTCTGTATGTTATTTTGTTATTAGTATCCATATTATAGGAGGAGCTGTATCCTCACAGGAAGGAACAGAAAATGTACTGTTAATGGTCACTGGAGTCAGGAAAGTCTGAGATATTCAGTGGCAGCACGGTCTGTGAGCAGGGATTTGGTTTAGGAATTTGTACACCTGGGTGGGAAACGCTGGGAAGGACCCAATGGCAGCGTGGACTCAGGTACTGCTTAACGTTCTCAGCTTTGGAGGGTGTTATTTTTAAGCTGTTTGGGTTTTTTCTGTTGAGTGTTGAGAGATTTGAAGTTTAGCTTTTGGACAAAGGAGCATGCCATGGTTTCGTGTCCAGCCTGGCACACACTGGAACTGGTCACCTTCAGCACTGGCCGAACTGCCAGTGCCCTGTGCTGTGGCAGAACTCCCTTCTGCTCCTGCCTGGGCCAGATGTGCCCCCCACACTGCCATGGCATCATTTAAAGGAGGTCTGCCACCATTGCCCAAATCGAGGTGTGGCAATGCCATTTTCTACAGGTTGTGTAGCATTCTGTCAGGGAATTTCGGCTCGCAAACCGAGGCAAAGAGGTGGCACAAGCACGGGGCACGCTGCTCTGCTCCTTGCCCATGCAGAGCTGCAGCTGGCACTCCTCAGGCACCCTGAGCCTTGGGGGAGGCGTGGAAAGGGCTGAGGAATTGAAGGGTTTGCTTTCTCCGCAGCTGCTTTCTCACTTGGGTGCTGACACCTCGAGGGAAGGAGTCACCTTGCAGGTCAGGAGGCAGTTCAGTCCCTGTTGTTTATTCACCTGAGCTCACATCCCTGCTGCATCCACCCAGGTGCCAGCTGTGGAGCTGGTTATGGGTCTGGGCAGTGCCTGTGACCCGTTTCTCCACACCCCCAGCAAGGGCTGCTCTGCTCTGCTCACCTCTTTGGGGAAGTGCTTTGATCCATGATCATGCAATTGGCTTCCTCACAGCTTAAGCAAAGTGCCAGAGCAGGGCTTGAAACCAGACAGGTCTTTAACAGAGATTATTCTTTTCTCCTGGATTTAATTATGCACATATATTTCAAACACAAATACATGTATATATGGTTAAACTTTTATTTTGTCATTTCCTCTGGTTGAAATACACAGGTTTATATGCCTGACCTTTTGCTAATTATTAGATTGAGATAAGTGTGTATGTAAGTGACAAATTGCCTTTAATGACATTTAATCTGCACACTGACATTAATGGTGGGTTTAGCAGCCTGGTTATAGTCTTTGTTGCTGAGAGACGAAAAGAGCAAGGACTTTTATCTTAATTTGACCTTATTCAAAAGGTGTTTGTAGTAGTAGTCAATTTCTGATTAACTTAATGACCTGTTTTACATAGAAAGCAGTCAAACATTGATATATGAAAGGGCCTCGAGGTGACAGATTACAGAGGCAGCAGTGTCACTGCCAGATTCTCGCTCTTAATGGATGGGGGAGAGGGAGGTGGGAGAGGAGCAGCCCCAAACTCTTCTTGCTGACACCAGAAGGGAACGTGCCACGTCCAGAAAACATGGTTAGAAAAGCATCAATTGAAGGCTGGGTGCAAAGAGCCAATATTTGACTTTGCTGAATGCCTTTCTGTACAGTCCAGACTTGTGAAACACGGAGGTGTGGGACTGCACATCCCCTGAATGGAGTGAAAGTGTCTCCATTGGGGATTACTGAACTGAATCCGTCTGGGAATTACACGGCCCCAAATCGAGGTCAGCCATGGCCTATTTCTGTGACAACTGATCTGCACATCCCGGAGGGCAAACACTGCCCAGAGCCCAAGGTGGGTAACTGCAGTCCTTCCCTCTCACTGCCCCGTGGCACATTTTCAGAATGATTTGAGAGGAACTTCAGAGACAAGAGCAGAGGTTATAAACTGCTTTTAGGAAAAGTAAACACCTAAGCAAATCATTCAAGAACCCATTAAATGGCTAGACAGCTCCTATAAATACAGCCCATAATGCACTTTGGAATGCTCCAGCACCTGCTGGCTCTGATGGGCTTTCCTCTGAGAGCTCCTGAAAGTTATATTTTAATGGTAAAAACTGTTCCTTGCACATCACTGAAAAAATGTGAAGATGCAATTCAGAAGAGAGCTGGAAGGACAATAATGTACTTTAAGTTTGTAAAGCAACTAATTAATTTTTAGTTTAATGCCATTTGTTAATGCAACAGAAATGCCTTGAAAACTAAACCAAACAGAGTGGCAAATTGACACAAATGTTTAGTGAATTGAGATCAACATTTATTACATCAAGTGACAATGGAAATGCAAACAGAATGCCTTGGCATGTTGTTGTAGAGCCCTTCAGCTGCTGCCTGCCTTGGCAGGGAGGTGCTGCACAGGCAGCAGTCACTGGGCCATCACAGAGCCTCTAAAAGCACCACAGGAGCTGGAGAGCAGTGTCTGCAATTGAAGGTTTCAGTTCTGGGTTCCTGGAACCCAGGAATGTCTGCTGTGTGTCAGCACATCCAGCTGGAGATGCTCCTGTCTGTCCTGCTGTTTGAACACTGTTATAAAGGAGTGTTGTATCATTTAATAAAAACAGCCATATACAGCTACAAACACAAACAGCTCCATCAGTGGGACAGCCTGGGCTCTGCTGCTGCCTCCGACAGATGGGAGAGGAAAGGGGAGACATTTCCAGCATGGGCTCACACGATAGTCTGGGTATTTGCTGAACTCCATCTTTTACCCAGTTATTCCTCTCCCCCAAAAATGCAAGTTATTTGATAATTCCCTGTGTTCCATTGTATCAAGGTGAACTTGAGTCTATGAGTTAATAACATTCTGAGATGTGGGAAGAGTACCAGCTCCGTGTGGGAATAGGAAACCAAGCAAAGCCCCTGAAAAACATCCCCCAAATGGATGAAACACCTCATATGTATCTTGTGTGCCTTTTACAAAATAATTAAATTTTAAGTCGGTGCTGCCCCACCTAATTTTTGTTTTCTGTTACTGTAAAGGGGGATTTGAATACTGCTCCCCAAGTGGATAAATTGTAATCCAAGAACTATTTTCCCTGTGTTGATGCTCAGTTTGGATGTTGACCCTTTTGAAAGGAGGGATGGTGTCTCCAGGCCAGCACCACTGCAATTGTAATTGTATTTCCCTGTGAGTGCCCCCAGTTGTTCTGGATTGCTGTGAGATCTGATCCAAGAGCAGGAGCCAAAAAAGATCATTTGGATCATTTTGAGTGAGCTTCTGTAGCATTTGGGAAGCAAGAGTTGATGTAATTAATTCCTGTTTGAGCATATCTTTAAAATAAATAAATCTGGTCTTTGAATTGCCAGTAATTGAGAAACCACTGCAGTCCTTAGGAAGTTGTTCTAGTGGTAAATTACCCTCACAGTTAAAAATTAGCATCCTATTTATAACCCAACTTATTTTTCTCACTTCTGCTTGCAGCCACTGGATTTTATCAGGCCAAAAGAGCCCATTTGTTGGATATTGTTCCACGTTTTCCATAATTTCCACGTCTCCTTTAATTTCCATGTAGATACAACAATGCTGCAGCAATATGTTTTTGTTTTGGGATTGTTTTTTGCCTGAGGTTGGACTACATTTGAAATGTATTTTAAGATTCTTGGGTGAAAATTGCTACAATACACAAATTCCACAAAGATGCATTAATTACTCATTTTCCCAGTGTGAGCTTCTGTACTTCCCAGTGGCACACACTCAGCAGGGTTTCTTGCATCCTTTTGTCTTCTATTAATATTGATGCTGTTTTCCTAGGACTGACACCTGGGGGAGAGGGAAAATCCCCTTGCTGGTGGTTGAGGGTTGAGTGTGTGCCATTTCCAGCTGGGGAGCCACAGCCTCTCCCCACAGTGGGGTTCGCAGGCACCAACCAAACGAGCTCCTCCACAGTCACACTGTGGTTTTACCTCCTCCCTAGAACCCTTCCAGGCTTGGTAGTTGTGTGTTGCACAGTAACAGCAATGGTGTTTGAGAGGCACAAAGAGGTGCTTGTCACTACACATTTCACGGTCTCATGCACTGGGTTGTTATGTGGTGGCTGCCAATTACAGATTCCTGTGCTAACAAACCTGCACTGAAACTGCCTTTCTTGCAAGAGGCCACAACCAGATTCTGTGCCCCAAATGCTTTATAAACCACATTTTTATCCAATTTACTTAGTCTGTGTTGAAGAAGTAATGACCTTAGCAAAGGCCTGTTGTGCTTTTGTAGATATGAACGGTGCGTGGATTCCTTACTCTTCATTACCTTAAATTATCCAGAAATAAATTAGCAGATGGACTTAGAAGCATTTGCTTCTTGCTTTCTTCCTGCTTAGGAGCTCTGTAGACCTCCCATAAAAACTGGAGGGTTGTGAGGATGAGGAGGGACTGGAGCATCTCTGTGCCCAGGAAAGGCTGAGGGAGCTGGGGCTGCTCAGCCTGGAGAGGAGCCCCAGCTGAGAGGGGCCCTCAGCCTGGATGTCCCTGTGTGCAGGGAGGGTCGGAGCATGGCCCAGGCTCTGCTCCAGGGCCCAGCAGTGGCACCAGAGCCAGGGCAGGGACTGAGCCCAGGAACTGCCCCTGCCCAGGAGGCAGAACTTCTGCCCCGGGCAGTGCCCAGCCCTGCACAGGCTGCCCAGGAGGGGCTGGAGTGTTGTTCCTCAGCAGGGATATTCCAGAGCCCTCTGGACACAATCCCGTGCCCTGTGCTCTGGGATGGCCCTGCCTGAGTGGGGAGGTGGCACCAGTGCCCCTCTGTGCTCCCTTCCAGCCTGGCCCAGGCTGTGGTGAAGGCCATGTGTAAGTAAACCTCAAAGTAGACACTGGAGCCCTGGGGTCAGCTCCAGATCCAGCTGTTAGCTGAGGTGTGCTGCTGTCCCCAAGGCTGCTGTCCCTGGGGCTGGCCAGGCTTTGGCTCCCTCCCCTGTGCAGAGCCACCTGCAGCTGCAGGGTGTTGCATGGGGAGCTGCAAAGCCTCTGAGCACCAGATGACAATCCCAACTGCAGGGGCTTCTGCTGGTCAGTGGGCGTAGCTGGTCAGTGAGATAGACACCTCAGTTCCTGTTTGACTTTGTGTCTATGTCTGTTGGAACTTGGAAAAGGCTGCAAAGATTTTTTTTTCTGTGTGTTTTCACTGGTATTTTAAATGAACATGCTTTTCCAGTGTCAGTTCCTGCCACCATTGTCACTTTAGCCTTTTAAAGTACTTTTTCTTGTCACAATCTTCCTGATAAAAGTGTCTGTCGAAAAGAGGAATTATCAGATGTGACAGAATATTCACGTTTTGAAGGTGCATGTTGGACTTCTCTTGGCAGTGACAGCTGAAATGTTGCTGCAGTCAGAAAATACAAACGTGTGGTCCAGCTGATATGTAGGCTTGGGGTTTTACACTTTGCCTGTTGGTATTTCATTTGTTTTACTGACAGAGGAGGATTTGCAGCACCTGCTACCAGGCCCTGAGCCAGGAACCCTTCGGATTCCTAGTCCTTGTTATGGCAGCAGAGTCAAAAGCTGGTGCTGAGCACCCAAGGCTCACCCAGCCTTGGGTGGGTGGGGGGATTTCTCTTGGCTGGGTGAGAGTCTGTGGCCAAAATCTACTTTGGTGAGCACTGTTTGATGTGTGCTTTAAATTCCTGCTTAAGCCTTGAAAATTTGTCCACGAAACCCACACAGCCCTGCCCGCTGATGATAGACAGAACCAATCTCTGAATTCATTTGTGAAATCATTTATTATAAAGTTCCTAGGTCTTTTTTTCTCAGTTTGCCTTCATTTCCCCACCCATGAAATAAAAATACCAACCTTCCCTTTCTTCTAGGCTTTCTTATCTGTGCTAATACAAAGCTGCTCGGGGATGCTTTTGTGCCGTATGTCTTCACAGTGCTGAGCAGAGGGGGGCTGTCAGTCTCAGCTGGGGGCCTGTATTACCACTCATTCTGTAGTCATACAAATAGTGGATAATATAATAATGATGCAGAAAAGAAAGTAAATGCTCTTTATATGGAATAATTGAATATCGCTGTGACGTTGAACAATGACTCTTAAAAGGATGGGGGGGGAAGTCATGCTTTTTTCTTCCTTAATTACAGTTGAACTCAAATTACTATATTTAGTTATTTCTAAAGCTCCATTGTATTTTTCTGTGTCTGAAAGAACACAATGATTTGGATACGCATGCATTTTCCTCTCCAGATGTCCTATTGCCTCTTGAATGTGGTTTTATATCTTCATATCTCCAATAATGGAAGCTTGGATTTCTGCTCCAGTAGTGTGCCAATTATGCAGGTCAATATTAAAGGAATATTATAAATGGTCTCTGTAGGCTTAGAATAGCTTTATCTCACTCTTGCCAGTACTTTGTATGTGGATAACTGTCTTAGCTTCCTTGCCTTTGTGTTTTATTTGGATTAATGGGTAACCTAGATATTTTCAATGCCTGTAACACAGTTCTTTCTCTTACAGAGAGTTTTTTTCTGTAAGACAAAGAACTGTAGGAGAAGAGAACAACAAGAATGGAGAAGTTCTTGTTCTCTAGGATTGAATTCCCTGTTAAATTGGCAGTGGTGGTGCTCTATGCACCCTTGTGGGTGAGTGAAGGGCTCGGTGTTGAAGGGAGCCCAGTGTCCTGGGGGTGTGAGGTCATGCTGGCAGCTCCTGCAGGAAAGGTGAGGTGTGGAATCATCCAGCAGCTCTCTCTGCCTTGTCTGAGCTGGAAAATTTACGGATTTCTCACTGCTCACAGGGCTTGACTCTGTGGCAGTCACAGGGAGGGCTGTGCTGCCTCACGCCAGGCTCATCCTGGATGTGGCTGGGAAGTGCTGTCCCCACCTGTCCCACCTGGGCCTACTGGGCTAGCAGCTCTCTGCTTGGTGCTGCTCAGGCAGAGCAGCCACTTGCCACAGAGCCAAATGCACTACTTCAGAAAGCAAAGCACTTTTTTTCCCTTTTAAAACTAGATTTTATTTTTTTTTAATGCAGACATTTTTTGGTGTATGTGGGGCTTTCCACCAGCTCTTCCTGGTGGTGAAGGCCGGGTTCCACTTCACACTGCCTAGAGGAGAGCTGTGGCTCTGGCTGGCAAACAAGATGCTCAGGCTTCTCCCTACCTCCTGCCTACCCAAACCTCCTTCAGTTAACATCTGCCTACCCCAGGTTCCCTGTCTGCCAAGCCTGTGTGATACTTCTCCACTTCAAAGCAGAGTCACACAATGTAATAGTGGCAATATATTTTAAGATCCTTGCTAACCAGCTTGTCTCACTGAGCTGAGGAGTTTAATAAGCTCAAAGACATGTTTTTGTCTTGCCAGCCTCTGTCTTCTCAGAGCAAACTATATTCATATCAAAGAGTAGCTAATGTTAAGGGTTATGTACATGAGAGCACCCTTCATGGGAGGCATGTAGCAGTGATAACAGAAGTAGTTTGACACAAAGCCGCCTGAAAAGGGGGAACTCCTTTACACATATCTTCACTCTTATGTGCATTTCAATTTACACGACATCAAATTGGATTAGAGTCTGTTAATTCAATTAATGACTACGTTGAAAGTTTGCCTTTGCTTGTAGTGAAAACAGGAGGGCAGCTCCTAATAGCCTATGGATTTAATGACTGCAACTTTGAAGAGTGTTAAGCTAAAGTGAAGTTCAGAATGGCTTGTTAACTGGGTTTATTAGCTGTTGACCTTCCCTTTCAGCATAATAGTAGCAGCCAGACTGAAGAAAGCATTAAAGCCCTCATTAGCATTTATCTAAAGATAGGCTGCTGCCCATTCCACAGTAAATTAGCTCAATCAGCCATAAAGAGCCTGAGAAACATTTTTTCACATACCTTTAATTCTCTTTCTTTCTCCCATCTCCCCCCTCCCCCTCTTTTTTTTTTTAAGTTAGCCGAGTTCATTTTATCCAGTTTACTGAGACTGAAGCCTCAGGACAGTTGTGTTTAAAGTGTTTCTACATGCTTGTATAATTGCAGACCTTCTCCTGTGAGACAAAGGCATGGGAGTGGAAGTACAGGCTTTAGGGATGTCCTTGGCTTAGCCTTTTGCAGAGATTATGGATGCCTTGCTTGTTTTCCAAGATGATGAAATGCCCTGGGTTGACTCAGCTGCAGACAAAAAAGTTTTGTTACCTGCCCTCCCTCTCTGCTAGCCTGGCTTTAGAGAGAGGATGAGAGATTGGAAAGTGTCAAACATGGCTGGTATTTGTGGCATCCAATGGTAAAAGGATGTATGCCTTTAGTGTGTAGTGGGTTTTGTTCAATGTAAATAATTGATATGAAATCGATTGTGATCTCCCATACATCGATAGTTGAGAAGGCTCAGAGTGCCAGCCTCTATCTGCTCACAAATATAATGCCCAGTTTGTGAAGAATAATTCTTTACAAACCTATAACCCCATGCATTTAAATTGCTTTCTGGGTCCTTTTATTGTTCTGTCTATTCAATCTGAAAAGATGTTAAGAATGTAAACCCCAGCTCCAGAATACTTTGCTTATTCAGATGAGATAAGCCTTGTTTGCTTACAGTTCAGAATGTATTTACAGCCTTTGCTGTATCAAATCTCATATTCCCTTTCAAAGGTTATCAGTGAATATTAATACAGGTCACTGAAATAAAAACATTAATAAACAGCATTTTCCTACTTTTTCAGTACACTGGAGAAAAAACAAAAGAGAAAGAAATTAAAGAAAGAAAGAAAGAAAACTCCTGTTTAAAGAGAAGCCAAAGAAACCAGTGGCAGTTGAATTACCAGCAGTATCTCACTTGGTCCTGTTTGCTTTACTGCAATTGAGTGGTTTTTCTCCTTCAGCGTTTCATGAGAGTTCCTCTCACATTTTCCTTCTGTTATATGAAATATTAGATAAACTTCTTTTATAAGACTGTTTTTCTCAAACCTTTAAAACAGGTAGTAAGAGAAAAGCAAAGAAGCAATCTTGGTGCAGAGGGAGCAGGAAAATGGAAGCATGAGATGGAGGAGGAAAGTCCCCAGGTAACAAGTGACAGGGTCAGAGGAAATGGTCTCAAGTTGAGCCAGGGGAGGTTTAGGTTGGACTTGAGGGAAAATTTCTTAATGGAATGGGCTGTCCAGCCCTGTCACAGCTGCCCGGGGCAGGGATGGAGTCCCCATCCCTGGATAACAGCCCTGTGGATGTGGCACCTGGGGACATGGGTCGGGGTGGCCTTGGCAGGGCTGGGACTCACTGGCCTTGGAGGGCTTTCCTGGCTGTAATGACTCTGTGATTCTCTGGGAGTGGGAAAGTGCCCTCCTGGGCCAGGCAGCCCTGCCGGTGATGTCTGGGCCTGTGGCTTTTCCCGAGTTGTTTTCAGGGGGTGTCCTTTGCCCTTGGGTTACTGTGCTGTTGTTCTGAGCCCAGCTCCCGTTGGAGCACAGCTTACCAGAGCTCTCCATGCCCCTCTCTCCTCCTGGGAACACTGAGAGCCAGAACTTGGTTTATTTATAAAACTTCCATAGGAATTTTGTTAGAAGTCTTTCTATTAAATTTCTATTTGCTCTTGACAGGTCTCTGCTTTCAGTCACCCTGTCTTTAGATTTTTCCAAGCCAGTAGTTATTCAGGATTTTGTGTCCGATGTAATACTTCTCTTGCAGGAATAATTAGAAGCCAGACGTTTGACAGGCTGAACATAAACAGTTAAATATACACCCAGGCTCTAAAATTCAAGAGCTTGATCTTTGTAAGTGTGGGTCCAGGCCCAGCAAAGTACTTAAGCATGTGCTTAATCTTAAGCCCCTGGGCAGCACCATTAACTTCAACAAAACTCTCCCTGTATTTAAAGTTAAGCTTGTCCTGAAGGATTCTGCTGAACTGGAGCAGGAATACTTGACATCTTGAAGGATAAAGCCATAAAACCAGCCCAGTTTATTAATGCAGCTCAGCTTCTTCAGCTGTCGTTAGTTTTAAGAGGATTTTGGAACACAGTGATTTTCTTTGCTTCTGGGGAACCCTCTGTGTTGGCTGCTGCTGTAAAGGTATTCCAGCTGCACACAGGGAAGCTACATTTTGTTATATACTTCAGGAAAAGTTACTTTAAATAAAATGGTGGAGGATTTTCACCGAAAAAATAATTTCTTAAGTGCTGGAAATTTGACCAATGTTCTTCCCTTAGAATAGAAAACTGCTTTATTCTTTTTATGTGTGAACACTGGAGTCGTGATCTGGTCACAGCTTGGAAATTTGTAACCCAAGAGGGGCATTTTGTTGTTTGTGGATTTTTTTTTAAAATTTTTTTTTCTTGGCACCTGTTTTGCCTATAATACATTTTGGGTTGTGAGTTCAATTAATTAAAAATAAAAAAAATTTGTGCTGATGGGGAGGAAATGTATGCAACTCTAAGAGTTAGAGAAGGCCCGTGGGTTTAATAGGATTAAATGTGACTCCTAATAGGGATGGGCACAGCATAGAGAGCTCTGGCTCAGCTCATGCCGGGATGAGGGATGGCGAGGGGCGGCAGCCAGGGGCTCAGGGCAGGATAGGGACGGTGTCCCTCTGGGCCCTGGTGGGGTGAGCTCTGCTGGGTGAGGACAGTGCCTGCAAGCACCAGCACCATTTGGGCTGGAGTTCCACCAAGGCAGCTGCCGCTGTGCCTCGAGAAATGACTTTCCAGAAACTCGCCCGGTTACTTGGCACCACATCCCGGGCAGGGCTGCTGCCGGGAGCTGTGCCCGTGTCACAAGGGCTGGGGACACCTGGCATGGCAGGGAGCGGCGCTGCCTGCCCACGGGTGTGTTTCCCTGGCTGGAGGAGCACTTTGGGATCGGGAAAAGCTGGTCGGTAGCACCATCTGCAGGCTGCGAATCAGGGCTCGCTGCGCTCGGTCCGGCGCTCGGAGGGAGAGCGGGACAAACGGCGCCTGGAGCGAGGCGGGCCAGGGCCGGGCCGGGGCAGGGCTGTGCCAGGGCCGGCGGGTGCGGAGCATTCCCGGGGTGCCCTCACAGCTGCGGCGGGGCCATGCCCGCGGCCGGGGGCAGTGCCGCTGTGCCAGGGCTGAGCCTGGCAGCGCAGCTCGGGCACTGCCTGTGGCCAAGGCTGTCCCTCTGCCCTGAGCCAGCACTGCCCTTTGCTGTCCCAAACGGCTGGATTTGCTCTGAGCTCTGCTTTACCAGAGACTTTTTCCCTGCGAGCTGTGGAAACCCTCTGAAGTTCAAACCTTGTTCTTCAAGTCTTTCTTCAGCAAGCGGCCTCTGAGGCATCACGTTATGAGCTGGAGTAAAAGACAACACGAGGAGATTGCGGTCAGGAGATGAAGCTGCAGAGTTTTGTCCATCCCTGCTTTGCTCCAGCGAGGCCAGTGGCGGCCCTAGGTGCGTCAGGGCCCGGCTTGGTGTCCCAGCTCCACATTATCCTCCTGCAGGGCACGGCACATCCCTCACCCGCGGGCCTGCGGGGACTGTGGGTGCAGACACTGGAGACAGCACGGAGGGAGCAGTAGCCCCACACCAGCCCTCGGGCCTCTCTCCCCACCGCCCCGGGAGCCTTCCCCAGCGCCAGCTCGGTGCCAGCTCTGGCCGCTCGCTCGCCCGGCCCGAGGCTGCTCCAGCTCTCTGCAGCAGATGGCACTCTTTAGTTCTGTTTCAAGCCCTCTCCTTCTGGAAGTTTCTCTGGGAGAATCTGTTTTAAAGGGGCCTCAGCACTTTCCCAGCCCTATTCTCCATGAGGCTTCATGAAAGCTGGTAAAGGCTGCCGGCCCTGGAGGGAGCCGGCGGCGGCAGGCAGGTCCTGCCGGGCCCAGTGAAGTGTTGGCTGCATTTATGCACAAATTCAACTGGTTTTGTCCTTCTGCTCCTCAATTAGGAACACCAACCCCTTCAGGAAGCCGTCTTGGCACCCAGTTAATCCAGTACATTTCTGGTTTCTTTAATCCACAGAAGACAAAGGGAACCCCTCTGTATTCTTGACCCACCTTTATTATGTTGCTCCCATCCCACCTTGTGCATCAGACCCACTGTAGCTTCACAGTTACCTGGGAGAATTAGAAGGTGATGACAACCACCACCACTACCACTTTCATCACCTTTCTGTGTCATGGTAGGGAGAAAGATAGTAGCTACAACCTAAATGAGCCCACACTTAAGGCTGTCGCATTGGTTGTACTTTATCTGCATGAATAAGGCTTATATTGAAACTCCACAAGGGCCCCGACAGCATGGGAATATGTGAATCCTGTCACACAAACTGCAGGGACATTGCCATGCTCCCAGCCCCCTCCCTGAGAGGCTGCTGACCAGAGCTGTTGGGCAGATTGCACAAGGGACTCCCCGAGCTGATGGCCGGGCTGGGCAGGATGGGGACAGCAAAATGTGTCAGTCAGGAACTTGGCTGGAATGGCTGCTGAGCAGAGCAAAGTGAGCTGGTGGCAGAGAGGGCTGGAAAGGTTGGGCTGCTGGACAGGGAGGGACTGCTGGTGTTCTTTCAGCTCTGTACACTGAGATGATGTTGTCTCTAACCTTGGCACCAAAGCCAGCTCTTGTCACAAATCTCACTAAAATAGTTGGTTAGAGCCTGGTGCTAAAAACACCAAGGTGAGGTTTGAGTCCTGTATGGGCCCTTCACTGAAGAGCTGGACTTGATGATCCTTGTGGGCTCCTTCTAACTCAGAATGTTCTATGATGAGGAAAATGTTGTATAGAAAATGGGTACCAGCCTGGGACTGAGAAAATGTGCTCCATCCCATGTAGCACACTGAACTGTGGCTCCTTGGGCATCCTTTCTGCCCTGTTTTTAGTTTAAGAGATTGCCACTTCCAGGGAGCCAGAATTTTGCATTGAAAATTAGGTAAATCTCTGTTTGCACTTGTTTACAGAGGTTATTTCAGGGAAGATCAAAGTTTTCCACCCATTGCTTTATCTACCTATAGAAAGAAGAGTTTGACTGATTTTGTTGTTTTGGGCTGTTTATTTATTTATATGTTTGGCTTTTATTATTGTCCCCTCTTAGATGGGATGCTCTGTTGGTTTTCACTAACTACATGGTTGCTGTTCTGAGCAGAAACTGCTCAGAAGTTGAGGTGAACATAAGGTGAACATAATCCATGGAAGTACACTACAAGTTGTCTCTGCTCCATAAATCAGTCTCAGAATTTTACTAGACTGTTTATGTAACCTTAGTTTATTGCTATAATTCTTTGCTGTATTGCCTTGAGTAATTCCCAAAGAGAATGTTTGTTCTTGCTTATAAATGCTTTCGTTTGGGAGCTTTGCTTAGGACTTCTTTGCCCTCCATCACTTTCCCTTTCCTTTTTTCTTGGGTAACCCTTGGTAGCATTATAAATTCCAGTCATTAAAACCTAACTTGTATTAGTTACTCACACATCATGAGCTATAATTGTCTTTAAAATGGGAAGAAATAGCTTTGTAGTTAAGCTGGTTGCATTGATTTTCTTTTTAATGCACATGAAGAAAGTTTGGAAGCACCTAATCCTTCAAACCTTGGTGCAGTTTTTGCCTGGAAAGTGTCTTCCTCTTTAGAGACCTTGGAGTGGACCTGCTTCCTTTTGGTCAAAGCATGCCTCATAGGATAATTAGTAGTAATTGGATCCAATAAAAATCTGATGATTTCAGGGGTGCAAAGCACGAGGTGGAGCACAGGTTTTCCACACAAGGTTTCTGAAAGCAATACATCTGCCAGTAACTTCTGAAGGCAGCAGCACTGCTTAGGGGCTTTGGCTGACACGTGTTCCATCAGTTTATAAAACCATAGCCTCAAACATCTGATAAAAATCAAGTGTACTTCTCTTCTGAAGTCATTGCATGGCCACATGCAGAGTGTTTTGACATAAACCCACAGGGCTGCAGTGGAAATGGCTCCATGGGGGGAGGATGGAGGCACCTCCCCTGCTGCCATGCAGGTGTGCACTGCCTGGGATGGTTCCACACCTTCCATCTCTGTGCTGCTGCAGAGGCTCCTGGGAGAGCTCCGAGCTGGGGGAGCTCCCTGCTGGCCCCTGCCCCCCACGGTGCCCCACGTTCTGTCTCCTTCACATCTGGGGGATGTGGGGGAAACGTCAGCTGGGATGGTGGAAACATCAGCTTCTCCCTTACCAACAACTTCTCTGGTGTGCCATCAGTCTTCAGTCACTGCCCCAGTCTGCCTCTCCTCTTTCTTACCTCCTTTCATCCTCCCACAAATACCCTTATTTTTGTGTGTAGGCACCTCTGCTAGAGGCAGCGAATTCCCACCGTGGTTCCTCTCTGCATTATNTTCTGTGATCAATTTGACCGCTGAGGGGAGGGGACAGTGCAGGTCTTTGTGATGGCTGCTGTCCCCACGCCGAGCCAGCCCCGGTGCAGAAGTGGCAGTCCTTCAAGAGCCCATCAGGGCTTACAGGAGTCTGTAACAGATTTCAGGACAGCCTGCTTTCTCTCTCTCTTCTCTCCCCCCACCTCTGTAAACATATGAAAGAAACATGAGAGAGCATTAAACCACAGAAGACAAATCATGGTCAGAATAAATATACTGTTTGCTAGCAAACTTAAAAATACGCTTGTGGATTCTAATAGCTGTAGGCAAGAGTTGGATATTTATTGCAACCAAGGCTTACTGTGGTTTATTATGTTTATAAAACAGTTTAATACTACTTTTCTTTTAAAATGAGTTTTTAATTTAGAATAATTTTTTAGGATTTGTTTCCAGAGTACAGATGGCTGATCGCTGCGGGGGTGCGGGGTGAGAGGGAGAAATGTGCTTGTGGGTGTGTTTTAAAAGCGCTCCCAGATGGAGTGTATTGAATGAAATTTAAACCATTGCCCTGTGAACTACAAGTGTGATAAATATAATCAGTCAATCCCCAGAACCACGACGGAGGGGGAGCAGGTTGATGGGGAGGGAGGTGGGTCAGGCAGCCTGGCCGCCCGTGCTGGGGCACGGCAGCAGCTCCAGCACGGACTTCTCCCACGGAGAGTTACTGATCTGCACCAACCCGCTGGCAGCATCCCCCACCTCCTCTGCAACCCCTCCAGTCCCTCAGTTCCTCACAGCACACTGAGAAAAGGGAGAATCCATGCCAAAAAGAAGGCCTGGCTTCTGGGAGTACTGAGCTCTTGGAGCATTTTTCATTTTACTCTTAATTACTTTCTAAGTGTAAGAGTTTATAGCTATCACCATTCTCTTCCAGAGGTTAGTGTAGTCCAGTCCCTTAAAGCCCATAGATTTCCTTAGAAGGATTTGTTTGTACAGCTTCTTTCTGTATTTAAGGCAAGTAAGCCACACTGAATAAATTGCACAGACTTTTTTGGACAACACAATGGAACAGGTGAAGGAAACTGAGTGAATTTTAATTGCTCAAAAGTTCTGAGATCTTCCAGGCTCTGTAAAACAGTTTTCATTAAAAAATTATCTCTAGGCCTTGAGGTGTAGTGTGGGAAAGCGTGTCTGTATCCCGATGTGCAGATGAATGATGCAGCATTCCCCCTCTGAGGAGCTGTGGAAGAGGGTGTAAGATGGACATTCACAATCACTTCTCTCATTGCAAACACGTAGCAGCTCAGCCTCCTTGGCTTCCTTCCTTCCAACTTCCATCAGAAATAAAGTCATCTCTGCTCTGGCTGAGATAAATGTCTGGCCAGCTCATTTTCCAAAAGGATGTACTTTGAGCAGGGCTTATTAGAAGGGAGACAGTTTGTTTTTTCCTGGCCAATACAAATTTAAGGCCATGTCCACACTCGCAAAATCTGGCATGTTTTTTCTCACTTTGTCCTTCTGCCACACTTTCATCGTGCCTAACGTCTGGATATAAAATTGCCAGATAGGCTTCCAGATTTTGAACACTGCCATTTGGAGTAGGTATGCTCCGAACAAGGCTTGCTGGTTCTTTCTTGCCCGCTGTCAGCATGGACAGAAATCACTGGCGTGATGGTTGTGACTGGGCAGTCCCTCCTGCTGCTGCACTGAGTTACCCATGGCTGCCTGGTTCTGCTGCTCCCTGCCTGGCCCTGGTGCCCTTCCTGGTTCTGCTGCTCCATTCCTGGTTCTGCTGCTCCCTGTCTGGTTCTGGTGCTCCCTTCCTGGCCCTGGTGCTCCTTTCCTGTCCCTGGTGCTCCTTTCCTGGTTCTGCTGCTCCCTGCCCTGTTCTGGTGCTCCCTGCCCATCTCCAGCTCTCCCTGCCCATCTCCAGCTTTCCCTTCCCAGCTCTGATGCTCCCTGCCCAGTTCCTGTGCCCGGTGGGCAGCCTGGCAGGCAGTGCCTGTGCACACACCGTGGAGCTCATTTGTGAGCCCCTTTCCAGCAGCCCCTTAGTGCTGCTCTCAGCACGCGGGTGTTTTGGGGAAGGCCACTCGGAGCAGAGTGTGCCAGCTGGCCGGAGCCCTGTGCAGCCCCCGGTGCTGCTCCGGGAGCTGGCGCCCAGTGCCAAGCCTGCTCTGTCATTTACATCTCTCCATACATTTCCAGCTGCCACTGCTGAGAGGATAGGAGAGATGTGCAGTCTGGTGCAGCAAGGATGTGCAGCGGTACTGGTGGCTCTGCTCAGAGTTAAAATGGACTTAAAATCTCAGCAGATCAGGATGAGGGACAACAGGAAGACATCTCTTGGGATTGGGCTTTGAACAACTGGTCTAGTGGAAGGTATCCCTGCCCTATAGCAGGGGGTTGAAGGTAGATGGTCTTGAAGGTCCCTTCCAACTCAAAACATCTCATTATTCTCTGTAGTTTTCCACATTGGTGGCCAACTTTCTGAGCTGAAATACAGGATGTTTCCTGGGTGTCATGATTTATTTGAAAAGATTCAGCCAACAATGGTGCAACAGAAAGGGACCTGTGGGTCTGGTTGATGGGCAGTGGGATCTGAGCCAGCAGTGCCCTGGAGCCAGGAGGGCCATCCCTGTCCTGGGAGCACCAGGCCCAGCAGCGCCAGCCGGGCCAGGGAGGAGATTGTCCTGTTCTGGGCTGGGGCAGCCTCACCTCCAGAGCTGGGGCACTTGGGGCACCACAGTGTAAAAAGGACATCAGGCCATTAGGGAGCATCCCAAGGAGGCCACGAGAATGGGGAAGGGTCTGAAGGGAAGGGAAGCCATGTGTGGAGCAGCTGAGGGCACTTGGAATGTTTAACTGGAGAAGGGGAGACTGAGGGGAAACTCATCATGGTCTTCAACATCCTCACGAGGGGCAGCACAGGACAGGTACAGATCTCCTCACCCTCATCACCAGGGACAGGGCCCAGGGAAGGGCTGGAGCTGGGCCAGGGCAGGCTCAGGTTGGATTTTGGGAAAGGCTCTTCCCCAGAGGGTGCTGGCACTGCCCGGGCTCCCCAGGGAATGGGCACAGCCCGAGGCTGCCAGAGCTCCAGGAGCCTTTGGACAATGCTTGGAGGCATTGTGGCAGGGTGTGGCTCTTGGTGATGTCCTGTGCAGGGCCAGGGGTTGGATTCAATGATCCTTGAGGGTCCCTTCCAAGTCAGGACATTCTGTGGGGGCAGTTATCAAATGGTTTCTGTTTCAAGTACGTTTGTTGTTGCTGAGGAGTAGAAATGCAGGCTCAAAGCCTAGAAAGTAGCTTTGCATGTTGCCACAGAGCTGTCATTTGGATTTGTAGAAGGATGTGTGTCACATGAGGACCAGGGTGCTTGGATGACAGAGAGCATCACTCTCTTTTGTGGGGTAACGTCCTTAATAAGTCTAATTGCATTGTAGGGCTGCAGTTTCCTATGCCCAATGCTATTTTTCATCAGGTCTTGTCAATACCTGGTGTGTACTAACTAACACTTGTGTATCTGGTGCAGTCACGTTAGGCAGGAGTGAAGTAGCTGTTCTTTAATTACATGGAGGTTTGCTTTGTGGAGAAGCAAACCTGCCCTCCAGGTGACATAATCCTTGTAATAATAATGGACTTAAATCTGTACAGACCTATAAGCAAACTTTGTAAATGAGATGGAGGTAGGACCATAATTAGAAGGAGACATTCTTAAAACTTTATAAGGGCTGTTTGGTCATACATAAATTAAAAGTAGAATTTAGCATATTTAACAAGTAACATTGCCTTGTAAGGTGTGCAGTGCAAAAACAAGAAACCTGCTGTAACTTGACAGCTTTAGCATGCCTTTGGGTTGTTTTGGGCTCTAGACAGTTTGTGCACCGAATCTGGATTATTACTAGCATTATTGGTAGTTTCTGTTGGAGCATTCCTGAGTGGACTCAGTTTTGGTAGTTTAAGAAAGTAGTCAGCTCTGCTGTTCATATTTCATTTAAAAGAATTGCTCATTGCATTTCACCTCCCCTTTCAAAAGGAAGTGTAAATTTTGCTAACCAGTGGTTAAAATTCAGGCTATGGTATTTGTAGCCCTGTAGACAATCAAACCAAAGCACTGGATGACTACAGATTTTATCCATAAAACAAGTCCTGGAGGCTTAGCTCAAACTCTAAACCTGATTCTGATTTGCTTTATGAGTCTCAGTTGTGTAAAATGGAGCTCTCTCTTTGGTGAGGGAAGCTTTGATCAAGCTAACACCTTTAAGAGTTCCACAGTGTTCTCCTGCTCTGCATCAAACCATTCCCGTGCTCTTGAGCCCCAGGATGCAGCTCCAGTCCCGCCTGCCTCAGATGCAAACACAGGATCTCTCATCTGCCAACAGGTAGAGTTCCTGGGAAACAAATTCTGCTTTTCTTGGGAAAGCAGAGCTCCGATATGAAGAACAAGAAATCCATGTGTTCTCATAGTAATAGAAGCCTCAGTCTGCTGCCTGTGCATCTTGGTCAGCCTTTTGCTTGGTCCTTCTCTGCGTTGCCTCTTTGGATACAAATCCTGGTCCTTGGTACTCCCTGCCTCTCATAGTTTTCCTGAACCTGATGTAATACACTTTTTTTCCTCTTTTACCAAGGTCTTTTGATTTGTCTTCATTTTGTTTTAAACTCTGAAACACTGGTAATGCAATTGTAGAGCTAAATAAACACTGTATTATGTTTGGGGATATTGCTTTCAGGAAAAATGGTCCAGTGCACAAATTGATAGTGGAGTGTATTGCACTTAAGAAAGATAGACTGTGCACTTACGCTTGCTGGAGAAAACACGGCGGGAATTTCTGATTCTGCTTTTTTTTTTTTTTTCTCTCTTAAGTTTAGTTTTTTTGTTATCTATTTTTAGAGTATGAGTATGGTTTGTAAAATCTCATTGTCCATGGAGACATTATATTTAGAAAAGCACATGTTGTTATCTCCGTCATTTTCCAGAGCACTTCCTGCAGGAAATCCTTGAGAAGCCTAAAGCAATCCCATCTCCTTTTTTTTTTTTTTTTCTTTTTTCTTTTTTTTTGGGGAAGGTTATGGTATGACTTTTTAGGAAAAAAACACAACTGGTTTCTTTTGATCTCAGTACCAAGGAAAGTGAATTGTAAGGTTTTTCACTGGCTGCTTTTTATCTTAACTCTAAAAGGGGATCAGTAACAGAAGGGAGAAGACAATGACCACTTTCCATCTACCACACTTATTTCTTCCTCCTAACTTTTTCTCCTTTTTTAGCTGGGTACCCATCTGTCTTTTGATTCCAAGGGCCTTGGGAGCAGGTGCTGTGCTTCCCTGAGTGTCTGCAAAGAAACAGGGTATTGTGAGTGCTGCCACGGAGAGACAGCTGCCACAGAACTACCCCAAGGAAGGGGTCAGCTCCATACTGTCCCACGGGTGCACCACACTCCACTGCCAGGAGGGCAGGGGGCACTTCGAAGAAGATGTGGGGAGAGAGATTTAAAGACACACAGCTCTGCAGGCAATGGTTCCCCAGGTGGAGTTGTACCTGGGAAGAGATTCAAGATTTCTACTTCTTCAAGCCTGAGTCTGCACTGCTTGATCAAGGGCTGCACGTGTGACTTGAAGTAGTAGCAGGCCCATAAAATCTCAATTTTCTGGTTTCTTTAGGGATTCATACTTACCTGGCATAACCCCTGGGTACTGTAAAAGCTGTACAGTGCTGCTGGGATTGCAGTCTCCAGAGAAAATACTGAGCCGCGGGTGAAACCAGAAGACTCTTTCTTACCCCCTGCATGTGGTATTCCAAGCCCCCAATCTGCTCCCTTCCTCCTTCAAGTGACTCCTGGTCCTTAGCAGGCAAATACAGCCTTGATTCTAATGTGTTTGACCCTGAAAGAAAGCCTACAAGTGCTTGCGTGAGTTTAGATTGAGCCTTTTCATTTATTCTCTGGAAAGTTTTTCTTTCTGAGAAAGATAAATCTGGACCACCAGAACTGTGGTTCCCAAGAATTCAGGAAGTGTAATTCACTCCACAGTGCCACAAGGTTCTTTGTTAATTTTGAAAGGAGAGATTTCCAGTGTCCCACAGAGGCTCCTGAGCATGTGTCCCCACTGGAGGTTAACGAGACCTTTGTTACAGGTTGCATCTTCCTTCCACAGAAGGTCACCATTTATGTTGCTCCCAAGTGGTTCTTGGAAAGGAAGCACTGCAAACTCTCAAATTACAACAGCAGGAGAGCTAGAACAATTTGACTGATGGTCAAAAGGAGTAAGAAAGTTATTTTGCACTCAGGAAAAGGGAGCTGTCTCTGCCTGCCCACCTGGAGCTCCGGCATCTCAAGTATTGCTGCACTGCCCAAGGTTAAATAAACTGTTTCATGGTGGTTTTAAATCCTTCATTCTCCTTTCACGACATTAAAAAAAAAAAAAATTAAAAATCTAGCCTGTATGTTTGCAGACTGTCGTCTGTGCTGGCAGCTCTCTCCAGCTATCAGCTGGTTTTGGCTTTGCTGCAGGCAGAGGCAGCTCAGCCGAGTGCCCCACGCACTGCTCCAGTAGGGTTGGAGCCACAGTGCTGCAGGGAAACAAGGGCTGGAAGGAGAGGTCAAATCTTGTGCTGGAATAACCCAAACCTGGTTCTTATTGTGTCTCTTTGCACCGGTGCTTCTGCCTGACACAAAGAGCTGGGGCCCTGTGGATGAGAAGTCACCTCCTCTCCCCTGTGCCAGGCTTGCCTTGAATGAGGGACAGACCTTGGAGCTGCAGAGCCCTCTCCAAATCAAGGGAGACTTCCCTGAAGCTAAATGCATGTGAATGTTCATGATGGGATGTTCTTAACAAGGTTTGTTTCTTTTGAGCAGGTTCCATTTTAACTTCTAATGGGTAAGAGAAAACCACTTGAGTAGAAATGCATGTTTTTGCTATTAACTTCTGCAGCCAAGATTGCTTTTCTAGAAGAACTAGACTTACTTTCACATCTTTTTCTTTCTTCTTCTCATTTTCTGTCAGAATTCACTATGTTCACCCTCGCTGTGGCTTTATTATCTCTCTGCCAAAATTAAAATCATACTGATGCTAACTGATTTTCTGGTGGTTGTGGTGACAGATCTGTGCTGTTTAGAGGTTTGCATTCCTGCCCTCCCTCTGAGCTCCCCCTCCCCTCGGGGCTGTCCGTGCCAAAGAACAAGCTCTTTGCCTAGGGCACTCATCCTTGAATGTTCAGATCAACCAGTTAATACTCAAAACATTTTCTATATAAATGAAAAACTGACTTATCCTTAATCTCCCCGTTCCCCACAAAAATCTCAGGCTCAGCCTCTTATGCTTCAAATCTAAACCCAACGGTAAATGATCTTTACTGTAAGAAACTAATCAGATGGAGGAATTCACTTAATAGAGAATTTTTTTTGAAATGGATCTCTTCGATAATAAAAAAGTGAGAGCCTCAAAACACTTTTGTGCTTTTTGAAGTCTTAGCAGAAGGTATCAATAGACATCTTCTGTGGTAAGGATTTAGCCTGAATTTATTGAAATCCATCTATTAGGCCTGAGCCTGTTGACTTCTGGGGGCAGCTGGTCCCCTTGTATTATTTATGACTCTTTGAACATCTCAGATTCAGCCTCAGATTTATGAAACAGAATTATGTTTTGGCAAGTGTCCCATGTTTATGCTGCTCATATGCCCTGTATTTATATACTGTGTAACTCTGGAGAAGTGCTGTCTGCTGAATTGCTGGGTTCATGCAGTGCAGTGTCACTGCAGGAAGGTATTTCCTTCGTGGATACAGTCTAGAAAATCCCTGAGAATTGTTTAAGAATGGCTCTCTCTATTTCCTTCTAAAGGCTTTAAAAAGGAGATTACATACTGAGCAGCATTAGGTAAACTGGAAGGGAGAACTGAACATTTCAGAGTGTTTAAACTTTGTTTCTTAATGTACTTTTCAGAGGCAAATTGTTTTTATTTTACTTCTCAGCCTTTTTTCAGTCCTTCCTCTCCTACCTGCTCTTTCTCATCTGCCCTGTGCTCAGCAGCAGTGAAGGAGGACAAAAGAGAATACAAAGGAATTAGAAAAGTTAACCCTAGTTCTGAAAGTTAAAATTCT
>VWZN01015854.1:192741-280489 GCA_013396955.1 Regulus satrapa | reverse complement strand
CCACGGGCTGGCCCCAGGCTGGCCGTGTCTCTCTGCTGGTTCCCATCCTGACACAACTCCTGTCCTCAGCAGTGATGTGGGAACAGCCAAGCCTTCGTCTAATCATTCAGAAAATCAGCTGAATTTAGCGACTAAAGAGATTACTTTGGTCTGAAATAGATCCTTCCCACATGCTCTTCTCCAGTGCTTGTCCAGCTGGTTGAGTTGGCCAGTAGTCAAGTGTGTTGAAGAACCAAATCCTACATTAGAACACTGACCTTTACTTTATGAGACATCTAATTTTATCCCATGATTTAGGGCAGTTTTTCTTTAGGAAATGTGCTTCCTCATCTGTTTTTGTGTATTCCAAAAGATGTTGCTACAGGGTTCTCATCTCCATTTATTCTCCTTGGCTGTTAGAAGAATAGAGCTTCCCTCGGACAGAAGATGATTTCATTGATAGCCTTTAAAGGTTTTTGACATAATCCCATGTACTGGATTATTTTTTCTGTTTTAAGCCATTCCAAGTGCATGTGTCCCATGCACAGATAAAAAAATCCTGCTGATACATTATTTCAGCTCTCAAACATTTACCTGGGGAAGCTACACTGGAAAAGGTGAACTGGGTTGCTTTTTTTTGTATTAAGAAAATTCCATAATTATTATAAATAACTGGCAGAATAAATGCATGTTTTGTGGAGTATTAGCTTTTTGGTTTGCTTTTTGTAGTGAAAGAGGATGAACTTGTTTAAGAATACAGATTTTGAGCATTATAGTCTATTTTTATTCTGGATTAGATCATGAGAGTGGTGTGTAAATAGTGCCTCAATTATTTCCAAACAACAAAGCATCATCCTGCCACCTGTTTAAACAGAATTTTACAACTGACAGTCATCCCCTAGAAGAGTCTCTCTTCCAGGACTTTTTTGTTGTCCAAAGTTTAAAGTGTGAAATTATGTTCCCATGGGGTTTTGTGTCCAGTTGTGCCTCTGGCTCTCCTCTGTGTCTCCATTTATTCCTTATAAATTGGTGTGTATCACTTGCCTGTCTCCTAGGAATGTAGTGAAACGTGGTGTTTGCAATGCTGTTTGGTTAAAGAGATTATTCCAAATAAATGCTGGTTCTAAACATCTGAAAAAACTGGACAACATTTGATTCCAGATGGGCATCAATGGCTTTCGTCCATCATGATTATTGACAGCAGAAATTGGGGCAGGATTTTCCTAAGGGCAAAAATATGAGAGTTTTCCTCATCTGCCATAAATTTGGGTTCTGAGCTGTAAATCACTGCATTTTTTTGAAGTCTGAGCTCTTCCTTGGCACACAGCTGTAAAAGTTATTCAAGGGTGAGGCAGTGTGTGGGTTTAGAAAAACAGGAGATTCTCTGTGGTTGTTGACCATGGCACAGCCAGACAGAACAAATCCAGGCCATCGCTGCTTGTCCTACCTTGTGGCATGGCAGGGGTAAGGGTGGGTGCCTGCAGTGGAGTAGGGGATTCCCTTAAACCTGCCCACTCATTTCCAATGTTCAGAAGGGAGGAGGTTTTTTCATGCTGTAAATACCCACTGGTCAGTGTTTCCCACTGCTTCAAGAGCCCCATGAGCTTTAGTCCCACCAGCACTTCCCTCGGATTTGCAGCAGAGCCCCTTTGTCTTCTTCTAACACCGTAATGCCAATTTATGTAGTTCCTGCCAGTGATTTTGAGGACAGGTCGCAGATGAGGGAAAGGAGGGGCGTTGTGGTGAGTGTTTCCAGAGAGCCGATTCGGGCTGGCAGGTGGCTCCGTTCCATGCTCGGTCCCCACACCCCCCTTGTGTCCCCGGGCTGCCACAGGGCCTGGCGCTGGAGATTACAGCACTGAGCTCGTCGTTTGCAATTTATCTGAACCTGTGCTCCGGCCTGCCGAGCCTTCCTGGGCCGGCATCAATCCTGGCACATCGCAATTCCTCAGAACCCGCAGCCCATCCGATCGTTCGATCTGTGAGGAATTTAGCTAGAGGCACTTAGACAAAAAAGAAATATTGTGGCTGGGGAAGCATTTAAGTTAGAGGAGGCAGCCAGGGCTGTTTTATTACTTAGACCTCTGTCACCTGTGATGACCCATGAGAGTGGGGAATATTGATCGCTTGTCACTCACGGCATTCAGTAGATTGCATTGACAAAGCTTGTCAGGCCTCTAATCGTGGGGTGAGTGGCCTTGGCTGCCACTCCGGGGACAGCTCGGCAGTGCCTATTACGTGGCAGCCTTAACTTCTGCAGAATTGGGAGTGAGCGTTGACAAAAGGGAGGGAATCACTTTGTGGTTGCAAGCGCCCTTTCCTGCTCAGTGCTTCATTTTGGGTTTAATGTCCTTTATTTTTCACCCTGCTGTTCTCATCAGCCCCGCTGCTTTTGCTGAGGAAGGGAAATTGGGTTGATATTCGCCTCTTCCATTGCCATGTTCAGTCCTGGCATGAACATGGGGGGTCTTGGAGAAGCTGTCTGGTCCCTCAGTCCTAGAGTGTATTGCAACATATTCTTACAATCAGGATAGAGAGAGATACAGAGCCCAGAGCTGAGCCTGATACCTGCAGCACTTAAAAATACAGTTATCAATCACAGGAGAGTGAAGGTTAGTGAACCGTAGCAGATTTGTGTTTATTCTCAGATCTCTCTCACTGCCACCAGCTCTTGTTGCAAAGACAGAAACAAAGAGTGGTGGATTTAGCTCGGTTTGGTTTTATCTTCCCTGGCATCTTGCTGTAGGATTAGGACTGACAATGTATACATACATGTATGTACTGGGGGAAGGAAGAGGAGATGCCCGTGGCAGTTGGACTGGATGGCTTTGTATGGTCTCTCTAAATGCAACCCATTCTAATCTGTTCCTGAATGTGCAGTTTATCTACACACAGAAGGGTACTGACACCGCCTAAGTGTTCAGATGCATCTGAGGCCATTCTTGGTATTTCCAATCTCTTTGTAGTTAAGATTTCAGTTAGAAAATTGGCAGTGTGGGGACCTCAGAGAATGCAGGAACGCCAGCTGGATTTCCTGAGGAGAGGCCCGTCCCACACCTCACATCCAGCTTATGCCTGCCTGGCTGCCTGGAATGGTACTGTGTGCTCCTCTGGCTGCAGGTAATGTAAGGCAGCAAGGAATTAAGCTTTATTTATGAAATCTCTAAAGCAAATCAAGAGTAAGCTTGAGCAAATAATTGTTAAATATTTGATTTACATGTGTTCTCTCTGTGTCTGCTTTTTTGCTTGTTTTTAACTGTGTTTTTTTCCCAATTCGCTTGCTACAGTCTATTGTTTGAGGTAAGAGAAAAACTGGCATCTAAAAATATGTAATCTTCACCAGTCTTTACAAGAGATTGTGGTCATTAGTGTGTAAGAAATGTACTCCGTGTAGAAATGGAACAAGAGAGCAGCTGATAGCAGTGCATATCATTTTTAACTAAGCTGCAATGTCTGTCCATTGAGAAAAGCCCCAGCTGGAGCGTAGAAGCACAGCTGAACTTTGTAAAGAGAAAGAGAAAATCAGGGCTGTGGGGTTTTTGCATGCGTCCTCTCAAGGCTTTGTCACCAAATGTTCTGCTTTGCTTCCAGTAATTTTCTCTGATCCTTACAGAGGGAGGGAGTGTGAGCGATAGTAAATAACTTGTGCCTCCTTGCAGTGGGTTGTTCACGGAGTTGGAAAAGCAGTGTGAGAAGGTGGTTTGAGTCCCATATGAGATCTAGCAATCCATGTTGAATCGTGGTGCAATTTAAATGGAAAATCAGGATCATGTCAAATCCCAGTGTGTATTTCTAAACCTTCTGTGGAACTGGATCTGCTTCTTTCCCACTGTGCCTCCCTCTGCACCAGGCTGACAGCAAGTGAGCAAAGCTGGTGCTCAGCTCATCGAGCACTTGTCTTCTCCCACCCAGAACATCTAATGACACAGCTGCTGATCATTCCTTCTTCTCCACAGCCAAAGCACAGGACACCCTGTCATCCTTGGAGCTTCTCATCATTCTGTTTTTCAGACATTAAAATCACCAATAGTGTGGGTTCAAAGATGCCCTGCTTGGCTTTGTAGAAGAAAATTATGACATTTCTGCATGTAAACAGCAAAAGTGAAACTTAGGAGGAGAAATAAAGACTGTGGTAATTAGGCAGGTTTCTGGACATGCTGATCCTGCAGAGCATCAAAGTACACTTGCAAAAGTGAGTGTGGTTATTAAATCTAACCATGTTTTGAAACATTTCTCAGTGTGACTACACAGGTATTTTCTGCTTGAAGGATGGAGCTGGACACCAGGCTCCAAGGAGAGCTTGCTGCCAGTATATTCCCTTCTTGCTATCCCCAGGCATCAGGAACTTCAGCTCTGTCTCAGGGTTAAGACTAAGCTGCTTTTCGTATCTACTGACCAGCTCTCAAATTCTTCCAGTCTTCTGTGAGGAAAAAAACCTTCCAGCTGTAATAAAAGCTGTCTTCCAGCTGTCTGTTGTATGAGGCATGACTTCCTCTGCCTGCCTGAGCATGGTGGCTGGTGGAAAGAAGAAGAAATTAATTACCTATATGACTTTGTCCCCAACTGAAACTAAATTCTGGCAAACAGATGTGTCGCATGTTAATTCACTGTATCACATTGAGCCTTGAGTTTGAGTTCTCTGTGAAAGGTTTTATAATTCATATAACCTGAAATAATTTACACCTAATTAGATTTTGTCAACTGAATAATTCTGTCTCATGCTGCTTCTGCAGAATAATTTAAGCAACTTCATTTTATCCTCAAAATAGTTGTAAATGTCACACTAATTCTGTTGACAGTAGCAACTTATAGGAAAGTCAACCAAACATATTATGGGCTTTTCCCACTGAGCACAGACCAGGGACAGGCATCTGCTCTCAGATCTCCTGCTGTGAGACCAGAGTTTGTGACGAGGTGCAAAACCTGTTATGTCAGAGGTCTGGAGGTGGTTCACATCCCTGGGACAATCCAGGTGCTGCAGCTCCTTTGGATTTCTGCAGAGCTGGTGCCTGGCAGAGCCTTTGGTGCCTGTCTCAGCCCCCAAAGTGCTCAGAGCCTGTTGTGCAGCCCGGCCTGTGGGAGAGCCCTGGGTTCACCTCGAGGTCTGCATCAGTGACCTTGGGCACTTCTGCCTGGCACTGACAAGGATCAAAACCCCTTGGCACACGTCCCCATCACTGCTGTCAGACAGGATGGTTTGCAGGTGCCCTTGGAAGCTGGGGAGTTTGGAGCATTTCAGGTCGTCCTGGTGGTCTTGGTGCAGGGAAGAAACGATTGAAATCAAGGATGTGGACACATGAACTGTCCCACGCTGCCACCCACGGTGCCTTCCTGAAGGCATCGCTCCCCCAGCCTGCCAGACCTGGCCCAGTTCCTGCCCAAAGGAGCTTGATGGGCTGCACTGTCCAGCTGGAATGTGCGCCAAAGGTGAAGGAGATCATTCAGAGGGAGCAGGGAATTGGATTTGCTGCCACGAGATATTTATTTTAAGCTTTTCCTGTTAAAAAGTAAAATAAAAATTTAAAAATACAAAATTATATGCACTCAGATGTGCTTGTAAAATAGAAGATGATAATTATCTAGTTATATTTGTTATGTGGTTACTTCTTTTATTAAAATCTTTGAAAGTGTGTTGGTTGGTTTTGAAGGGCTAGGGTTAGTCCTACACTGTCCTGGACTAAATCAATATGGTCTATTTGCCATATTCAGATTAGGGTAGATAATGATCGTGTAAGTGAAGGATTCAAGGTGCTGTAATAGCTTTTGGAAAGGGATTAAATGTTTTTTAAAGCAACTGTGATAAAACATACCTTCTCTGATTTCTGTGAGGTGCCATGCAAACTTCCTTTAATATGTGACATTGGAAATTTGAATACTATCTTTTTTTTTATTTTTAATTTTTTAAGGCAATAGTTAATATATATTTACAGCTAAATTACTGGTACAGAATGGGGAGGGGGTAGTTTCCTAGTGCCACTGCTTTGGTCCCCTGCTGCTCACGTTGGATTTTTCATGTTTCCTGGTAAAGCATTCTGTTTGTTTTACTGCTCTCCACAGTTGTCAGTAATGAGCCATAATGCCAGAGCAGAAGCATTTGCTTATTTTTAAGAAAGAATGGACACATTGTAATGAAGGATCCTAGGAAAACAGCAGATCCAAGGACTAGATTGCATTCATTTGGAAAGTACTTGGGGAGGCCGATCCAGATCTCATTTACCAAATTGAAGAATCCCTGGTGTGGTCTGCAAAATAAAAGGCAGCGTGGTTGGAGATAACCTGGACTGTTGGATAGCAGAAAGATGAGGTGAAGGATGCACAAGGTTGGTTCAGACCTTTTTTGAGCCAGGTTTTATTTGCCTTCACTCAGGGCAAGCAGAGAAAGCATCTATGTTTTAATGTATATATAAAAAAACAACTTTGCAAACAGATTTCAAGACAGGCACTACTCAGGCAAAGTTCTGCCCTCTTTACCACGAGGGTTTGGTGGTATTTATATGGCAACCCTATTTATCTGGCAACACTTGGGCTCTGCTGCCTTTACACAGATGCTGTGAATTCCTCTAAGTGATGCCTTAGCTGGAAAGCCAGCACAGGGCATCAGGGCAGTTGCTGGTATAGAACCAAACTTCTACTGTCTCCCTGAAAGAACTGCAAAATTCCATTTCTCCTGGGAGAAGATTATTTTAGACACAAAACCAACCCAGGGTAAAACCCCCACGCCTTTGATCACACAGTCTGATGTTTTACATCCATTGCCTGGAGGAGATTTATTTCCATTAACTCGTGTTGGAAATAAAGCCTCTCTGATAGAATGTCTTCGTTATTGATTTACAGCCTTCCAGGTAGTGCAAGACTTACTGTGCCCAGATATAAATTGTTCTAAGGTTTGATTTTATTTTTTTTTCCTTCTCCTTCTAAAAGTAACACTTTATTTTCCTTTGGTATTTTTTTCATCTCTCAACTCTGGCTGCAAGTCCCCTTAGAGGTGCCTGGGACATGACTGTCGGTATCTTGTGTAATTCACATTTTTAGAGCCTAATCCCATTGGCAGCAGTCCTGACCTGGACTGACTGGGATGCAGATACCATGCTCTGGTGCCATCATATGAGTTGTTGTGGCAGTATACACAGACAGAGCACATTCAGAGCCATCAGGTCCTGCAAAATTTCTAGAGGAGCTGAGGAGGAGTTGACATCAGGCTATTTACATTTAGATATTGTAACAGGTCAACTCAGGGCCCTGCAGTAGCCACCAGATCCCCCACATTTCAGTGTGCTGAGCCAGTGGAGTTATATTAACAGTGCTGTTAAAAACAAACCGAAAGGAGACACAAACAAACAAAACCCACTCAAAAAGGGTGGAATATGCAAACTGTGATACTGAGGGGTTTTTATAAAGAAGTTGATCTGTGCTGCAACTCAGGTTTTCCATGTTGAGCACATTTTGGCTATAAAGCTAATTATCATATGGATTTTGAAATGACTCCCTCCTAGTTCATGTCTGGGTACCAAAGGAGTCCTCATTCTGTTTTGGAGCGGATAAAATCCTCCTCCTGGAAGCGTTTGTTTATCATATTACAGCTTCACATGAGCCGAGCTGAAGCCTGACCCGATGTTAAGTGTCTGTGGTAGATTTCATTACATCCATATACTGGAAGTCCTGCCAATATACTGGCAGCAAAATCCTAGTGGAAAATAAATGGCAATAAAAGAGAGAAATGATCAGCTCTGTGAGTGGTGAGGAGCAGAGCTTTATTGAGGCTGGACAGCCCTGGAGATGTCACTTGGCATCGGGACACGAGCTTAAGAGAGTGCGAGTGAAAGCTGATATTGGAATAACGACTCTGTGGCACAGGCAGGGGAATAATTTAATTAATTGCACTGAAATTTCTTTGATGAATAGTTATGTGGTGATAAGTATGAGGTCGAACAGTAGAACGAGTTTCAGCTCTTTAATGGGCCAGCACAGCTGCAGGTTTGGAAGTGTTCCCACTTTGTTATTTTTCCCCTCCGCGCTCCCCCCGGCTCTCAGTGCCCACGCTGCTTGTGCCCGCATCCAGCCAGGCTCAGCCTCACCCCGCCCCGGGCAGGGACGGGAGCTGGCCAAAGCCACTTGGCTCAGGTAGCCCCTTTGAAATCAATGCCAGATCGAAAGGAAATTGTAAGATGGTTTCTTTATGAATCCTGCATTTTTCTCCGATGATGCTTTTAACAGGGCCTCTGCTGCAACAGTTGTATGAAGATTTTTAATAAAACTTTTCTGGTCTCCAGAGGAGGAGGCATGTCTTTGTTGCTGGAGAGCTGGAGGAAAGGGAGCAATGCAACACAGCTGGAATTTGAACATTAATCCTCTGATTCCTGGGCTGTTTTTTCAGACAGATCAATTTCTTCTGGCTGTAACCAATCTCCAGCCATTTCCTCATAGTCCAGGGCTCCATTTGCCATCACTTGGGTGCTGCAGCTCGACATAACCTCTGACTTCACAGCAGCCCAGCTGCAAATACCACCTGCCAGGCTGCGGCCACTGTCAGGAGTTTACCAGGAGTTCCCTGAGAAATTAGGGATGAGAGCTGTGGGTGGTGCTGCCCGTCTGGCTGGGTGTTATATTTAGTGCTCCTCTGTCCAACCAGCTCTGCATGAGAGCTGCAGTGAGCTCTCTGGCAGTCACTGGACGGGGCTGTGCTGGTTTGCTCAGGTCAAGGCCTTAGTCAGAAGCCACCACACTCCATGGCAGGAGAGGGACACTTGGGGTGGGCTTCTCTGGGACTGTGTCCCTGAAGATGAGCTCCTCCAGCAAAAAATGAGACCCCTCTCCTGTTAAACCAGGCTTGGAGCCAGTCAGTAATCTGCCAAAGCAGATATGAACTCTTCAAACACAATGAAAGAAAACATGTGAGCCAGTGAAATCTGTCAACATCAAAACATTTTTTCCCAATGCAGTAGAGCTGCACAGAAACCCTTGATTTTGATTTGTGTTCTCTTACTGCCTTTTAAAAAATTTCCTAATTAGACTAATAACATGTTGCTCTCCAGCCACAGCTTTACACCAAGGTTCATGTTGTGCCTTGCAAATGTTCATTTATTGAGCCATGGAGGCTGAGACACAAATCCCAGCCCAGTCACAGCCCTGGCTTGGGCCTTCCTCCCAGAATAATAACCTGGTCTCTCCTTGCAAAAATCATAAATAGACAGTGTTTCTCTTGAACCTCGTGTAGCTTGTATGTGGCCTCCATAAGGACTTTCCTCCCAGTCTCTGACTTCTTTCCACGCTTGGTGGATATGGAACACACCGCACGATACCATTATCTTCACTAGCAGACGTTTGTCCTGCTCTCCCTTCCCAGCCTGATTCATGTGTCTGTATTTTAATATCTGATTTATTGAGGAGGGTCACTGGCAGGATTGTACCAGAGTCCTGTGGCTTTGGCCTCGGCCAGCAGCTCAGAGCAGCGGCGGGGGGAGCGTGCGGTTTGTGCCGGGTTTCTTTTTTCTTTCCTGGAACTTTGCCCATCTTATTATGAGTTCTTTAGAGAAATGAAATGCAGCAGTAGCTTGAAGAAATCGTGGACACTTTCCAGCAGTAAAAGAGCTCTGGAGTCAGTATATAAGCTTTCTCCCCTGGTTGCAGTTAGGAAGCCAGTTGACAGTATAATGGGCTTTTGGAGGGGGCGCGATGGTTTGTGTGTTCTGTTTGATGTTGCAAATACTGAGCCCTCGGGAGATCAGGAAAAAGGATGTTCTGTTCTTTAGGAAAGGAAAAGATTAACCTGAAATGTGAACTGAAACTTAGGAACTCTGCAGGCCTTAGGTGCACCAGAGATGAGTTTGCTTACTTTAATGGAAATATCTTCTGTCTTGTAGCAGAGGCGGGCAAGTGTTTTTACAATTATTTGGTTGGAAAAGTAATGTGTGTGTGTTTATAGAGAAATAAAAGCCACAGCCAGGGCTCGAGTAGGTGAATCTTGAAAGCACAGCAATTCCCTCAAGATGAGTTTCGGACTGGATGCTCTTTAGAGTCAGAAAGACTTGTAACTGTTGTCAGGGAAAGTCTGGAAATCATATGTGGTCAGTGTTTTTCCAGGAAAAAAAGGCTTCTGCTGCATTTCTTCTTTCTCACTTCTGCATCCATTTATAACCATGAGGAGATTTCAGAGATGGGGCAGAAACTGTCACTTTTGTCATACTGTCACTTTTGAAGGAAGTGTAGGGGGGAATAAAATTAAACCTTTCCTCTGAACCAGGCTATCTTAATATTGTCCATTTTTAGTCAGTATTGCTGCCGATAATATATGTGGCTTTCATCAGCAGAAATTGTATTTTCACATCTTCCCTTTACCTGCAGATTCAAATATTCTTGTGGGGTCAGGCTTTTCCATGTGGGCTTGTGCCAGTCTGAGCAGTTTCCATCCTGCTTACGCCCACACCCTTTTGCTGACATCTTTCTAATATTGCAGCCTGGGTGAATGCAGTTTGGACAGAGGCTCTGTGGACGATGGTTTTTTCTCCTTTGAGTCACCCTCAGTCTTTTACATGGCTCACAGAACTTAGTTTTCCTCTTTTTTCTCTGCATCCCACAGGGGTTTCTCCTCTTTGGGATCAGTCAGCAGGATTTTGGGCTGAAGGTCTCTTATAATGTAGGGTCCTTTGGATATTGTTCCTTTATCATCTTGGCATGACTTTCCTTGTTACCTTAAGATTCTTTTTTTGGAGCAATGAGACAATGGTTAATGTTTGATACAGGGAGGTGCATCTTTAGTGGGGCCTTGGATTTGCTGTGGTGAACAATTTATAGAGTTAAGTTCTGCTTCTTAAATAAGACAGACTTTCAGTCACCCAGAAAGACTCCAGGGAATTGGAAAAATGTGATCTCAGGCATTCTCTGCAGTTGTTTTCATTCTATCTCAAGGACTTCTCAGCTTGCAGGGGTAGAACCCTGAATTTGCAACCTGAAACACAATATAATTGTCATTTGGTGAGGGGTTCATGGCTTGTTTTTCTTTGTGTTTTTTCCACTTTGCTAGAAGAGTTAGCGAGTTCTCCTTTAGCATACAATGATGCCTGAACAACAGGTTCATCCTCTCTAGCAGCCTATTTTTACTGGCCTGTGGTAACCATAACACCCAAGAATGAAAGTACATGAGCATGGTTGTAATTACACAGTGGATCTTAATCTGGACTGATATGGTGAGATATGAATCTATGGCACTTTCAAACTGGAAAAAAAAAAAAAATCAATAAATAAAACTTCAAGTGCTTTCAGTGCTTCAGATAATGGGCATATTCCAGGATTTAGCACAAGTTCTGGGATCTCTCTCAAAAATAGTGTTTGAGCTTTTACAGCTCGCCTAACCTCCTGGAATTTCCCATTAAGCAGGAAAGCTCTGCTGAGTAAAGGATGATATTCTGATCTTTCAGTGTTTTACTCCTTTAGGGCAAATGGAGTTTCCAGTTCCACAGACTTGCATTTCACAGAAAGGCAATGGGGAATTTTAAAGTCAAATTCAATGTCCCCTGTTTAGTTGAAGTAGTTTTAGGCTTTCATAACACTCTGTATTTACAGAAAATAGATTATTTTTAGCTATGATATATTATTAACACAGTCCCATTTCTTGTAGCTTTGTATCAACCTAAACTTCAGAGCAAGTCCAGATTTTAATCCAGCTGCAATATTCAAGTCTCTGGAGGACAGAATCTGCAGCAGCTTTATACCTTCCTTTCCCCTTCCCCTCCACCCCAAATACTTTACATCAGGGAACATACCCAGTGATTTTTCCTTCTAGTTTTGTCACATCATTCTTGTGTCAGAAATCAGGGGAAGGAGGGGGAGTTCATTCTACTGGAAGCGTGAGAGTTTGTCTCTTTTAGACTTCAGTCTCACTACACTCTGTGTAGTGAGTGAGATTAAAAACCCAACTCCCTCAAAACTCTCATGGCCACTCAGATTGCGAGCCTGCTCTCCCTTTCTAGGTGGGCTCAGGCTCTTGTCCCAGGGAACAAGCGACAGGACAAAAGGAAATGGCCTCAAGTTGCACCAGGGGAGGTTTCGGTTGGATTTTGGGGAAAATGTTGTTACTGAAAGCTCTGTCCAGCCCCAGCCCTGGCTGTCCGGGTGGGATCACTGTCCTGGGGGGTTCACAGATGTAAGGATGTGACACTTGGGGACAGGGTTGATGGTGGCCTGGCAGAGCTGTGATTCAAAGGTGCTGCCGTGTCCTTGCTGGGGGTGCCCGCTCCGATTTCGGTGTGACTGCTCCCAGCATGGTGGGGACAGTTCAGGGCTGAGGGCTCTGTCCCAGTGCCACCAGGGATGCTCCAGAGGCAGGCACTGAGCTCCCACTGGAAACAGCATTTCCTCTATGGGAGGAGATGGTGTTTTTCCACTGTTGCCTCCTCCCAAGCCTGAATCCCAGAGCCAGGCTTGCCTAAGGTGCCTGGTATCCTGAGAACTTTTTCTAGAACTGTTAGAAATCAGAGTGTACTGAGCTCCATGCACTTCAAAGTATTCATTAATGAAAGTTTGGCTAAAGCAACATCTTAAAATAGAATGTGTGATCAGTGTGCTGTTTCCAAAAAAGATTTTTTTTTCCCCCTTAAATCTCTTAAAATTTATTTGGTGGGCGTGAGCAAAACGGTTGTCTCCAATAACAAACTGGCTTTGTAATGATTAGCAGGGGCCCTGTATAATTTAAGATATTCTTTACAGTTTATAAATACAGGCTCATAAAAAGTGTAGATATAAAGAAGCTGTGACTTTAAGTCATTAGAAGCCCAATGGTTTGATAAAATAACAGGAAACAGACAATTTATTATGAGCAATCTCGGTAGCTCTGGATTATCTATAAAACTTTTATGGCCCTCCCCAAGTGGCAAGAGGCCATAAAACTTGCCTGAATGAGGGACTTGTTAATTTACTTGTTAAAGCAAATTAAAAATTTATAAGCGCTTTTAGGTAAATGAGATCTTCTCTCATTGCTGCCCTTGCGGGCTCAGGAGTCCTGGGAGGAAAGAAGTGGTTGCGCTCAAACATCACAGCAGAACAATAAAAGCTATTAAATTGGTTCAGTTTATTACTACAGAGCCGGGCAGCTGTTGCCATGGTTTGCTGGGGGATGCCAGAGGTTGACAGCATGGCATTTCTGTGGCCTTAAAAGAAGGTAATAATGTTGCCTTTCACCCAGTCAGCAGCTCCTCCCGTGCCTCTCTCCTTTTCCTCCTTTTTCACGTAGTTTTCATATAGAGCTCTCAAAGCTGATCCTCGGCCTGTCACAGAGACATCAGCATCTCCTTCTGTCATTCCTTGTCTTAGTTGTTGTAAAATACATTTATGAACACCAGCAAAACCCTCACAGTTTCAGATTGCTTAACCAGAATGCTTAACAGCAAATTAAGTTTTAATTTAATTCAATGCTCCTTCTGTAACTAAACACAATACTGAGGAAGAAGGGCCTGACAAGGAAAATGAGGCTGTTGGGCATCTTTGAGCAATCTTTGAAAGCTGTTAAAATGGATTGGAGAAGTGTTTCTCCAGATTACTTCAACAACAGCTTCTTACAGCAGATGAGTTCAGCTCTGGAAGTGTCATGAGGAGTTATACTTGTTCCCTTCAGCTCCAACTCAGAAAAAAACTACTTGGAAGGAAAAATTCAATTGAAAACTCTTAATATTTAGAAAGAGACCTGTTTCAGATAAGGTTTTTGAATGAGGAGAGATCTAAATCAAGGTGCAGTGAACTAAAAAAAGCCTTTCCTTAACAGTTCTTCTATAAATTGTATTTATACTTGTAACCACTTTTGTTCAGAAAGTATCTTTTACAGATCTGGTATTATTTAAAAAAAGAAGTTAACAGTACTTCCAGGAGGGAAATAGTGGCATAAATTTAAAAGGTTTGTGTTGAGAACACTTCAGGTGATCGCTTCATATATTTTCAGGTGTCTCAAGACTGGCACCCAGAAGTGAACCTGCCAGTCAGTTGGCTAAATGCAGGCCACAGCTTTCAATACCCGTTTCATCCTTACATATTCCATTTAATATTCATTTTGCATCAGTATGGTTTATACGATTCTGTATTTCCAAATGGATATGGCAGGAGTTTCCCTTCAGAATAGGAAATAATCGGTGCGAGAAATACGCGGAATACAAGGAGAAAGCCTAAAAGCGTGGTCTGCAAGAGAGGCTTGAAAGAATTGGGGCAATTTAGGTTGAAAAGAGGGAGTGGAGTGAAGGTACTGATAGCAGTCTTCAAGCACAGGAAGGTGCTGCAGAGAGCAGAGGAGAAATGTGTTGTGCGTATCCAGGATAGCTGGGCCAAGGTCACACTGCAGGCAGGAGCTGCAGCGGGGCCGGGCAGGTGATTCCTGCAGGGGAAGGCAGTGCAGCACTGCACCAGTGCAGCTGCAGGGCTGCAGAGCTCCCTGGGGGTCTGCAGCAGGTCTGGGCTCAGTGTCTGCTGTCAGGAGGGGTGCAGGGACCCCTGATCCTTCTGGGCTCAGGGGGCTGGGCTGGGGCACCTCCTGGGTCTGCGCCTTCCTCTGCTCTGGGATTTTGTGGTGCTGAGGCTCCCCAGCGCTCAGACTGAAGTAGGTAAGCTGAGGACTCAAATACTTCAGGCAGTGCTGCCCCAAAATCTTTATTTCCCTTGTGGCTCCACAGGGAGAGACAGATGTTTAGCAGGACGCTTTTCCTTTACGCTGCTAGACCAAACAAAAGCTTCCAATCTCCAGGAATTCAAGTGCAGCAATCGTAATATTCTGGCACTTCCATCACTCAGTACTTGTATTATAAATATTTCATGGAAAAACTGAATCATAAAAGTATTATTTTTGTAGTGTGCCAAGAGTAGATCCAGGCACTTGGAGCATAAAAAGTATGAAAGTCACATTTTAATATTGTGCTCTCCTCACTAAATACAGTGCTAGCCTGAAACTGTCTGACATATAAAAATAAGGTAGAGCCTCCAAGGTATATTAATGGTGGTTATGGAGCTAATGGTTACATGGCAAACTCCCAGTACAGTCATTTCGGTGTGCACATTTCTCTGAACCTGATATGACTGGCTGGAAAGGTCTCTTGAAATCCCATCTGGCATCTCCTGGGACCCCACTTCAGCCATATTTCACTGCCCCAAAAGTGGATATAAATAAGCCAAGAGTTCACTGTCTTTCAGTGAGGTTACACCCCTGCCTCTGCTCAGCACATCGGAAACTTTCAGCCCTAATCCCTGAAATGCACAGTGATGACAGTGCTTGAAGTCAAATAAATCATCTTTCATGTCCTTTCTTACCTAACTACTGTTCTGGTTCCAGACTTTGGAAACCCAAATTCCAAATAGGTTTTTGGGTGTTCTCAGCCTCTCTGGATCTGACCTTAAACCTGGAATAGCCTATTTGAAAAAAAAAAAAAGGAAAAAGGCAAGTACTGAGGCAGAGCCAGCTTTGTTCAGGCTGAACCTTTGAGAAGGGTGCAGGCACTCAGAGTGGGATGTGGCAGGGATGTGATGTGTTTTTGCTGTAGGTGGTCTGTTACAGAAATTTCAGTGGAAATATGTAATTATTGCTGGAAGTACATTGAGCCCACAACATTATTTCTGGTGTAAATTAGAGCGAGGGAGATGGAGCAGGTAATTCCCCTTGGTAGGGCATCAGTCTGCAGGTAGAAGCCCCGGGTTTGTGGCCCTGTTTCTCCTGACTTGAAGCAGTAACCAGAATGCCTCCTGTTCTGCAGGAGAATGTGCAAACATTTCTTGGTGCACCATGAAATCCCCACTGAACACTACAAAGTGAATCCAGGAGGCAGAGTCCTGCAGCTGGCTCCTTCCCTAAATTTATGTTTTCTCAAGGCTTTTTTCAATGTTTATTAGTTTAGCCTTGCAGTTCCATGTTTACATAAATTACTTGATTAAAAGCAAAACAGGAACCTGGACAGAATGTGGTTTCTGTTAAAATCATTCCCAGTTCCTTGCTAACTTAACCCTTTTGAAAACCAGAGACACTGAGGGAGGTGCCTACGTGTTTAATGCACAGGGAGCCTCTGTTCCAGCCCCGCAGGGAGGTGTTTGGAGTTATTTCCCAAGACATTTATTTATTGGCTTCATTCCTACAGTAGCCAGGCGATGACAACAAATATTGAATAACATCAGCCTTTTGCTGCACCCTGGGAGCCAAGAGAAGGACTTGGCTTGGCTTAATTTAAATCATAACCTGCTAAATTGGGGAAAACCTGCAGAAAAATTAATCAGCAGTTCTAAGCTGCATATCTGAGGAAGAAACACAGGAATTAGCTTGTATGGGGCACAGAGGGTTTTTTGGTAGCAACCAGTGTTTGCATGGGTAGAGCTTTGATGAATACTACCCATGTTCTTATCACAAACGAGCAAATGAAATATAAATTAGATGCTCATAAATATAGGATTCCCCTGTCCTTTGAAGAACTTTATTTCCATATGGTTTGCATGAGAATGCTTTCATTGATTTTAATAAAATGAGTTTGGTTTTGGCTGGGTTGTAAGTAATGTGTAAGGCATAACATTTTAAGTAGGTTTCCTTTATCTCAAATAGCTAAAAAGGGACATGAGATCTGTGAGGGGTTAATTCCTATGTTCTAAATGAAAATGGAATTAGAAAATGAATTCCCCTCTAACATCTCCACTCAATGTGCAGATCAAAGCCATCATAGGAGTAAATTTATGTCTGATAGTGTGGACGGTTTCAATGCACACTGGCGAAATATCATGCTGATTGCTGATTGAAAACAGTTGTTAATTCTCTACTTCACTAAATTCAGAGTGGAAAAACTTTCCTTAATAAAGAACAGATTGAAGAGAACCAAGACCTTACTGTGTAGAAATTAATGGCAGATGCATATACTGGTAGTTAAAATGTTTCATTAGATGTTAATGTCTTGCTGTGTTTTTAATTGTTCAGAAATTAGCCTCTAGAATATTAAAACCATCTGTTTGTTATCATGATGAAACAGAATACTTAAATAGTTATTAATTTTGTTGGCTTTTTTTTTCCTTGTCTGCAAAACTTTGATCTGTTGAGATTTCAATGGATGCTGGATGCAAGAGTGAAAAACAGTTTTAAAACACCTTGGTGCCCCAAATCTCAGCATTTGCTGCCTGCCACCCATATTTTGCATGCCTGCTTTATTTCAGAAATTATTATTCACCAAGGAGAAGTTGACGTTTTTTAGTGCATGGAAGGAGCATGCTGATGCTTGCTGAGCCTGTATAATGGTTGATTTAAACGGTAATATGGTACTTTCTCACATGCTGATACTTAGTTTTTAAGTCTTGTGGGCCATTTTAAAGCCCAAATATTTCAAAGCATGGAGGGGTTCCATGTTGATCCATCAGCACAGGGCTTTGTCTTCCTCCATTTCCAATTATTTACAGCTTTTTTTTTTTTTTTTCTTTTTTAAGACTGAGTTTTGGGAAAGTTGGGGGTTGACAGTTATTTGGGTTATCATTTCTGCTGGGTTTTTGAATCATGTAAATGAACAATAATGGGCTCCTGCAGGCCCTGACTCAGGTAAATATTCCTCTTTATGAGAGCATACATTGAGTCTGTTTCTGCCATAATAGCAAAGATAAGCTTACTTTTTTTCTCAGCTGAGGTGAATTTAACAAAGTGCTGAAGTGCTGTCTGCTGGGGAGGTTGTAACATGTATGTACACACAGCTCTCCAGTGTGAAGAGCACGATTTATAATACATTTTGTAATGCTTGTTATACGTGACTTAAGTGTGAAAATTTATTCAGCAAGTCTAAACATTACTTAGAGAGCCATTAACATATCTTTCCAAGTGATTTTTGACCTTTTTCTGAATAAGCACTTTACAAATTATTAAATGCCAGGATGAGGATTAATTCAAGTAACCGTAATTTGATAGTAGTCCTCTATTATAGATTTTTTGCACTTATCTTGAAACAATAATAAAGCTCCACTTATTTAATATATGACTATATTTTCAAGATGGGTTTAGTACAAGTTTAGTACAATTGTAAAGCATAGAAAAGACGAGTTAAATTAGGGGGTTTTATCAGTATAAGGTACAGAAGCAGTCTACCAAGTATTTATGGGGTACACCCAGTTCCCTAACTGGTTCTGCACCCCTTGAAGTCGGTGGCAATCCTGCAGTTGTCACCTGGGATTCTGGTGAGCACTGGGTCTTACCCTGATGCCACCTCTCTGCTGAGAATGCCAGCACAGGGACGAGTTACACTGGCTGGCAGAATGATTTTCTGGAATTGAAGATGGTTTTGGACTTGGACTGAGGCAACCAGCTCGTCAGATCTATCAAGCATGAGATCACCTTTGGTCACTGTTGACAGGGGACAGACTACAAGATTGATCAGGAGATTTCTTTTTTTTTTTTTTTGACATTTGCGAACAGGAGGACTCATTATTTCAACTGGCAGAAGTAGTCCAAGGTGAAAGCATGCTGCTGGAATATATTTTACCGTATTGCTTAGGATGAGGGAGGAAGAGAGGTATGCAAAAAGAAACATGAAAAACCGAAACACTGGGATAGCTGAGTGTGTTCAGGGGTTCCCTCCGACACAGTGGAGCTGCACCCCAAGTGCTCCCCAGAGTGGCACCTCGCCATCTATCAGAACTAATCCAGATTTAAACAACTTCCACAACAGTTCCTCCCTTTGCTGTTCTCCTGAGTTATTTGTGATGACTAAACTCATCTCCACATCAATGACAGCTGCTAATGAATTCAGATGCTTCATTCCCTTCCCTTCTGTGCTGCTTCAAATAGATTTTCTTTGCCAGATACTTCAGCTTCCCTTTTCTGCTAACAAATTGGTACTGTGGTATATTGTTGTGACTTCTGCTTCTATCATTCAAGCAAGAGGAAAATACAATATGTATAGATGTGAGTTATATGTCAAAATGCTTTTACTCCCTCTCCCCCCGCCTTCCTTCACATTATTAAATTATAGAGAAATACTATCATAATAGCCTCTTGGCCAAGTCACTGAGAGCAGAGTTATGGCTCCCTTGATAAATTGCAAAACATTATTAAGTTTTGCTCTTTGGGCTGAGAGTATTGGCATAAAAGGACATCAACCCCAGTCAGATTGGTCTTGATTGCTGCTTAATTGCTGCTTGTTTGTGTTAGTGATCATGTGGTTTGATTGATCTTGCCCTGCTTTTGTCATTATTGTTACAACTTCCTAGTTTTCTCCTTGTACAGAGACCACAGGATGACTTTTAAGTCTTGAATAATTTATCTAGCTGGGCAGTTAAATGGCTTAAAATAGTATTATAGTTTTAAGCCAATAGCTCAACCTTCAAATCATTATTTATGCGTTTATGCAACCAAATTATTAAATATTTACTCTGGGCTTATATCGAACGATGAAATAACGGGGCTCCTTCATGTTAGCGGTGGTAAGCATGTCAAGGTCCATCCATGAATACTGATACTTCCTCCTTTGAGACATTTATTTACTTCTGTGATGTTAACCGGGTGTCACATTAGTGGTCTGCATTGAGGAAGGAAAGGATGGTGCTCACCATGGCCTAATTCAAGCCTGTGACTACAGTCACTCTGCTCTTTCCCAGGCTGCTCCACCTCTTCAGCTATTCCAAAAGGTCTCATCCCTTCTTGTATCTCCTTTGCACACGAGGAGCAGCCGTCCTGTGGGCTTGAAACAAGCAGAATTCTGCAGAACCTGCCTTGGGTTTATGTTTCCCCTCATTAAAGGAAACGGAGGCTCTTAGCTGGATTTGTGGACAGTTCTAGAGCTGCAGTGCTGTTAGGGTTTCTCAGCCTGGCCTGTTTGCTATTTGTTCCACCATGTGATTGTTCTGATCTTCTTACTCAAGTGCTCTTTCGCTAAGTTACACATTGCAAAGGCAACCAGAGACCTTCCTTAGAAATTTGGATATCAGACATTGGGCTCAGTGGGATAATATTTCTTTTCTCTCCCCTTTCTGAAGATTCGGGTTAAAAGTGGTGTTTGCCTTCACTTTCCTGCCTCACCTGACCTTTCCTGTATGACAGAAACAGGAACTCCTCACAGGCCCAGGGCTGAGGCTGGGACAGAGTCTTGGATGTATAGATGAAAATGTGATTGGATGGATGGATGGATGGATGGATGGATGGATGGATGGATGGATGGATGGATGGATGGATGGATGGATGGATGAGAATGTGGACAAATTTATATCCATGTAAACAAGGATGGCACTCCTGTGGCAGTACACATCTTTGTTTCTCAGAGGTGGTTTTTAACCAGACAAAGACTAGTTTCCTTTACACAGGACCTAGAGAGGGCCCTGGAAATCCAGGCTGGGACACAGAGAAGCACAGCAGCAGGGCTGGGTGAAGCCTGGGAGGGCAGACAGGTCCCACCCTGGCTGCAGCTGCTCTGTCTGTCCCCGAGCAGCTGGAGCCTGGCTCCTCATCCTGCTCTGCTCCCAGCCTGGACTCTGCAGGCTGCTTGCACAGATTGATTGGTACAATGGAAAGCTTTGAAAGGTGTAATTTTAAAGGCCGTGTTTCTCACTGTGCAACCATCAAAATGCAAAGGGTCAGGAGAAGCCTATATTTTTTTGCAATTCAGCTTTTGAAGTGTGCTGAAATACGCTTCATTTGCTGCAATTGCCAACAGCTTGCTGTTTCATACCACTCTTAACAGGAGCTGGGGAACAGAGCAAGTCTGTTACACTTTCTATGGTGTATAATGTATGTATGATTCTGGGGTGTGATGAGTTTATGCCAAATTTATCTTTGATTTCTGTATAAACAGCACAGAAAAAATGATGGGCTGCATTCTCTGTGAAACTTAGATAAAACAGAGCTACAGACCTCCTTCAGAGTACCTTCTGTGTGCTGTGGATCTAAGGTTGCCCAAGCATATAATGAAGGAGAAGAGGATCTGGAAATAAATGCCTGTTTCTTTCTCCCCCACCCCCGCCTGGCAAGGATGCTGTTTATTCTTAGCCTGTGTTGCTTTGGCTCCTGCTCCTGCCAGCAGAGCTCCATCCCTTGGTGTGTCTGCAATTACAATGCTAAATAGCCAAATTCTCCCCGAGAGCACAGGGGGGGAGCTCTGCTCCTTTGGTGGATCTCCCCACTTAAGGCCGAGGGGACGAGTTCTTCTACTTCCAATTTACTGAGCAAGTGCAGCAGCAGACTCTGGATCGGCTCAGAGGCAGCAGGAAATGACCAGCAGTGTTATAGAACAGAACCCTTGTTTTATGTCATCGAGCTGATTAGAAAATTGTTTGTAGTTATTTGTTCAGTTGAGATTTTTTTTCCTTTATCAACAGGATATTGAAAGAATGTACACGTTTGTTTTTGTTTTTTCATCAAATTAGTTTTGAAACACGAAAATTACTTTTTCTTCTAATTAAAGGTAGGAAGGGAACAAAAGATAAGATGTTGTCTTTGTTAGCTTACCTCTTTTTTACCATACAAGTAAGAAAAAAAAAAAAAAAAAGCTTCATAGAAATGTCAGCTCCCAGGATGATGGCATGGAGGCCTGGATCCTCAGAAGCTGGCAATTTCTTGGAGCATCTGCATTGGTTGTCATAAGATTGTATATCGGGGGGTAAGCAGAGAGCCTCTCCTAAAGTTTTATTGTATCTCTCAGGTAACAAGATTTTTCATCCCTGAGGTGAAAATGTCTTTGCATTAATGATGTTGGGAGTCCACACATGGTGTGAATTCTTTTTTCATATTTCCTGCCTAAACTCATGTGCTGAAAATATTCTTCCTCTTTATTATCTCACCTCTGATTTGCTTTCCTTTTGCTGTTCCCCTGTTTAGGCAGTCATGGTGTGCATGGCCTTGCTGGAAATGCAGTGGAGAGGTCTTGCTCCAGACCCAAACCACTGTGTTGAACCACCTTTAATACTGTGGGTGAAATGGGAGTGCTGTATAAAAAGTTTTTGTCTAACTTCTGTAAGTAGCAGGAGAGATATAAATAGAAGTTTTGAAATGACAACTGTTAATCATGATTGAAATCAGAAGTAACAACCCTTGATTAACACTGTTATTTTTTGGTTATTTCTTGCTATGCAGTTCTCCTTCTATTTGTTTTCATACAGCCAGATTTGTTCTTGATCATTGATAAAATATGTTTTCTTTGCAATCTGAGATTCAGTTCTGCAGAAATCTGCCGCTGCTCTTTTCTGGCTGGTTGAGGACATGTCGGGGCTGGGTGTGCTGGGCAGGGCCTGCCTGGCCCAGGGCTGTTTGTGCAGCACGGCCACTCTGGATGTCAGTGCCCTGCCCGGGGCCTGGGCATGGCCCAGCACACCTGGGCCGTGCCAGGGTAACTGGCATCTCGCTGGGTTCAGCCAAAATTTCTTCTCCCAGGCTGTTGCTCCCTGGCCTTTGGAGCAGCTGGCACTCCTCAGCAGTTGCTTTGTCCATGTTTCTGCCTGGATTCGTGTGTGCCTCGCTGGGGAAGAGGGTGTGCCTGCCAGAAATGACAAAAATTCCCATTCTTGAGTCCTGTTCCATGCTGGGAAAAGCCCAGAGAGCAAATGGAGGCAGCCCCAAGGAGCAGGTGGGAATGTGTGTGTGTGTGCTGTGCCAGGCTGGTGCCCTGCTCAGCACCAGCTCCTCTCCTGAGTGGGCTTGGGCTGGACCTGTGCAGGATTTTGGGGGCTGGGAAGCGTTCCCAAGGGCACATGCAGGAGTTGAGCTGAGCTAGGGAATACACTCACCCAGGCAGGAGCTGGGACTGCCTCGCCCTTGCGAAAGCCGTAGAAATAAAGGATGACAGACAGAAATGAAAGCCTGGGATTCTCCTCCCCACAGCAGGGTTCTGCCATCTCTCAGGGAGCAGATGTCCCCTTCCTAAAGGACTCTGGTAAAGGCTCAGCTTGCTGGCTGTGCTGTAACAGGGAGAGGTGTTAGTATTCAAAACTTTAAAGTATAATGTAGTGAAATAATCCTTTAATTCCATATGGCACAGAAGCTCAAGCACTTTGAAACTATACTATAGATGTACTGCTGCCAAATGGTGTGGGGTTTTTTAATTAAAATATATTTTAAAATAAAAAGCTAAGGAGAGCCACATTAGGGTTAGGGTTACACATTAAACACATTAGGGTGGTTTTGGAATAATGTATAAGCTCTGTGAAAAAGGCTTTTGCCATATTCTCAGCGGGTTTATTTATTTTCCTTTTTGTTATCTGCTACTATGGAATTATGTAAAGTGGCTTAGGGATCCATCACAGCCAACTGTGGTCCCAGGAGGATGATGCTCCCTGGAGTCTGGGGCTCAGCTGCCCTTCCATCCTCCCTTACACCTCTTAACATGATCGGCTCTCTGTCCTTCCTTCTTCTCCTGCCTGAGAGAAAAGGCCACAGAGAGCTCTGCTGTCGTGGATTACCCTTAGGAGTGTTTTATGGCTTCTGCCCTCCTCCTCCCATGTCACAGAAATGTCTGGCTGGCGCAGTAACTCTGGCACTGCTCCTCTAGGTCTGTCCTAAGCCTGAGAGTTTAGCTCTGCTTTATCCTGTAACACTGAATGGCAGAAGGAGCATTGCAAAGAGCTGCTGTCCCTGGACACAGATGAATATTCAGTTTGAACTTTGACTGTCAGAAAGTAGGGCTGTGTTTCCCTGCTGCAAAAATAGTTCTGTTAGATTCCAAGTCACCTGAAAGTATCTCTGTGGGCTGAAAGAAGAGCTCCTGTTAGCACTTGCTATGACAGCAGTTTTATGTGAATGTTTCTGCATCTCTTTCAGTTTATTCATAATTTCTAGATGGTTTCTGTGTGACCTTTAGGCCTGAGAAAATCTCTCTTTCTTCATCACATGGTCACTCTTGGTGTTCCATATCTTGTGTCCCTCCTCTCTGTGCTGTGTCCCCCTCACTCCTGGCTCCCTCATGCCAGCCTCCAGCTTTACCTCCATTCCTCATTACTCTGCAGGGTAGCAGCGTCGTGACTGAAGTTTAGTGACTCAGTCCATGAGCAGCAAGTGCTCCAAACCACATAACGGCTGAGGCCAAACCCCCCCAGCCCCTCTCACACCCCCTCCTCAGCAGGGCAGGGGAGGGAAGAAGAACCTCGTGAGGTAAAGGCAAGGAAGTCCCCCATTATTGTCATGGCCTAAAGAGTCTCCACTTGGGGAAAAGAAGTTCAATTTATTGTCCGTAAAAATATATTTGAATAGTCAAAACGAGAACAAAAATTGCAATGCCACCCTCTGTCCCCCCAGCTCAGCTTCATTCCCCCATCCCTGTGTCCCTGGCTGTGGAGCAATGGCATCCACCATCACCCACTGGGGAAACCGCCCTGATAGAAAAATCCTCCAAACAGTCCAGTGTTGGAGAGCAGGGAAGACCTATTCCTCTCAGTGTTTGGGGCAGGTGTAGTAAAGAATCAGAAATAAAACCCTCTGCTGCCCAGCCCTGAGCCAGCAACCTCCTTCCAAATCTTCTCTTAGGCCTTTTCCTTTAGTAGAAATGTAGTTACGACTTTATCCAGTTCTGCTTGACTTCTGGTGTCCTCCAACATATTCAAAGGCATTACAAACTACCAGGTTGTATAGTACAATGAAAGATTTCCAAAAATGTAATGCTAAGAATGACCAAAACCTCCTACTTTTGGAGCTGTGCGTGTGCCCCAGGATGGAGTCCTGTGTAGTTCAGCCTGGACAAGTGGTCTTTAGGTGATTTTTTTTCATATAGCCCATCTCTTTCTAGGGAAGTCCCTGAGACTGTGCATATTCCTTATGAGTTAGAGACACTCTGGTTTTTTAGGGTTTTGGACTTTTAGTCTACAAAATGTCTGTATTTCTTCTTTTTAAAACCTTTTAGATGGATCCCTTCATGGATAAATTCATTCCCACTGTGCAGTGAAAGCAGAGTCAAACCCCTTTTTTGTAAGCCCTTTTTCACTCCTTGCCTGGTGCATATTAGAAGATTATTGCTATGGTAATGTGGGGAGTTCCTCAGTGGAACCTTTGTAGAATCACAGAATAAACTGAGTGGGAAGAAACCCCCAGGGATCACTGAGTCACATGCATGGCCCTGCACAGACCCCCCAGCAGGCCCACCCTGGGCATCCCTGGGAGCTCCTGGAGCTCTGGCAGCCTCAGGCTGTGCCCATTCCCTGGGGAGCCCGGGCAGTGCCAGCACCCTCTGGGGAAGAGCCTTTCCCAAAATCCAACCTGAGCCTGCCCTGGCCCAGCCCCAGCCCTTCCCTCAGTATCACTGCCACTCTCCAGGTGCCTTGAGGAGGCATAAATGGGATTTTCATGCTGGTGTTGTTTGCATGGCCCTGCCAGGAACAACAGAGGAACAAGAGTTGTCAACAGTGCACTTCAAATTTTTCCCAGGGAAAGTTGCATTTCCATGGGGAAACTGATTTTAGGGTTCCTGTGTGCCCCAAGATAATGCACACAGTGTAACTGAAGATCCAGTCTGTTATCTGTGGACCTTTTTCACAGCACTGTCTTATTTTCAGCATTGTTTTAAGGAGTTGAATCTGTGCAAATAGATTGAAATGAAGTGACCCATGGCCTGTCCACATTAAGTGTTCTCATGTGCGTTTCAGTGTAACTTTAGGCTCTTAAGACAATGGGCACATTTCCACGCTTTACTTTTTAAATTTAACACAGATTGATGGGGGCTGGAATAAAATGTAAACCCTCAACAGTTTGGCACATGGAGAAACTCAACTTGGAAAAAAAGAAGGGAAAATATGGAAAGCTTATAAATCTTAACTTGGACTTACTTCTGAGTTTGCTGTCTAGTCCATGCAGTTCACTTTTTTTCTACAGTTTCAGGCTCAGATATCTTCATCATGCTCTCTTACTCCTAAATTGTGTCTAGAAAAATGACATCTGCTGGGTTTTACTTATCTGTAAATAGCTGGAATTCATGATGTAGAAGAACTATAAAACTGGGCTGTTATGATTAGTTAGCAAATAACTAATGTGTGAAGATTGTGTACAAACTAAATTTAGGTTCTAGAAATAAAATCTGAGACTGGAAAGAAGACTTAACACCCCACTTGCAATAGGAGTTTTTCCATCATTGGGCGGATGTTGACGAAAGATCAAGTCAGGGAAACTCGATACATTTTCCTTTGGGTGGTTACATTTTAAACTCAGGACCATAAAATTACGGGACTCAGAGGTCCTAGATAAGATCAGTGCGTTATATATGAAGTGTAAGACTTCTTGAATTCGTTATCTTCCCCTCTGCCTTCAAGAACTGCTCCCAAGATCTCTTAGATCTGACCGATAAACCGTTCCATTGGAAATAAAAATCATCTTACTGGAAATGTTCTGGCTGAGCTATGGAATATTTAATTTATTTATTGAATTGTAAGTGTCTGACAAATAGCTCTAGTCCTTCCGCTACATTTTCTTTGAGCTGAGAGTTCGCCTGTGCCATTTTTTGCAGATGTGCTCATGCATTGCAACTCAGTGGTGCGTTGGAGCTTTTCGGTTCATGGACTTTATGGCTTTACTTTGATTTGACTGATGGAGAGCAACCAAAGCTTCCCTTCACTATTGAGGGGAGTAAGGGATTAAGGAGAATTGGCACAAATACCAAACCTGCAGATGCAGGTTGCTCTGGTAGTGGTAGGGAGAAAATTATAACCTGAGGGTGAGGATGCTTTTTGTGCACCTTCAGTGACCCTGGCAGGGAGCAACCATGGCTATGGGTGAACAGAGTGGGAAAACATCAGCAGAAGTGTAGGTTTTATTTGTGTGCACCTGTAAAAGTGCATTTCTGTGAATTTTTGCGTGTGCTTGTTTCTGGGAGAACTGGAAATAAATGAGAGAGAGAAGAAAGAGGGAAAAGTGGTGATAATGGAGAGTGTTGGAGGAGGAACTTTGGTCTCCAGTCATGGCATAGAGATGAATGAATACCTGCTCCAGTACAGTCTGAATGGAACATCATCATATGAACAATTAGAATAAGTTAGCAGGAGTTGTTTGGTGTTTGTTATATGGATATTGATAAGCGTAGTAGATCTCTCATAAGGTATTTCATTAGGTACCTCAGCAAGTATTTTCTCTGCATTTACCTCTGCTTTCAGTATTTATGTGTGATTTTGAGTCTGAATTTCTGAAAGAGACTTCTTGCCAGTATTAACCTCCAGAGTTAGTTCAAACAAAGCATCAGCAAGGCTAAAGGAAATTTTAATAAGCTCCAGCAAAATATAGGGAAGATTACTTTAAGACAAAGATCTGCATTTCAGGTGTGGATTGTGTTTTCCTTTTGCTGTCTAGGTGCATATGTGCTTGTGGACATATGTAATGGGTGTCTGTGATGAATGTTTCTCTCAGTACACTGCTGCGTAAAGTGGTGACCTGAGCAGTCCAAAGTGTAAGAGAAAGCAGATGTGTCCTCAGTTGCAATGAAAATATAGTTTGGGGATTTTTGGTACTTTTTATTTATTATAACGTCAGTAAAGTTCAATAAAGCTGTTTGAAAAACAAAAGCAGTTTGATAGCTATTAAGTAGATCCTGTTGTTTTATGAGCATTGAGGTTTGTTAGTAGAGAATTGTTTGGAGTACCAGGCAGTGTGGTTTGGGTCTAGTTCAGCAAAGAAAGGCTTCTCTGCAGTGGTGACCTCTTCTTCCCCTGGGCAGACTCCCACCAGTCTCAGGTCCTCGCTGCTCTCATGCTGTAATGAGGGCAGAACTGGCACTGCGAGTGCTGCTTCATGAGGGAAACCCTAAAAGCTTCATCCATGGCAGAAATACCTTGATAAGTCTAAAAGTTTCCCAGATGAAGGTCTCAAACTGTGATTTCCTTGGCACATGGGTGTTGCCTCCTCCTGCCTGCAGCTCCGTTTGGCACCGTGGTGCTCAGGGCTCCATGTCCTGGTGTCCCCGGGGCTGTGCCCTGGCTCAGGGACTGGGTGCCAGCGGAGCCACGGCCACGCTGCTGTGGGGCCTGGGAGGGCTTCAGGGAGACTGGCCCAGGGGCACTCGCCTGAACCAGGCTCAGCCCTCACTCTCCTTGTGTTTCCTCTCTGCTGCAGCTCAAGCCAGGCCAGAACAGCTGCCGGGACAGCGACAGCGAAAGCGCCAGCGGGGAGTCCAAGGGCTTCCAGCGGAGCAGCTCCCGGGACAGGCTCAGCGACGTAAGTGCAGCTGGGGACTCGGGGTCACCCTGCTGGGCTCCCCTCGGGGTGTCATAGCAGAATTTAGGGTTCTGGGATGGTCTGCTGCTAAAATCTCCTTCCTTTTGGGGGTTCAGGAGAGGCAGAGGTAACTCAGCTCTCCTACCCCGGTTCAGTAAACTTCTTACAGTTTGATACAATGTCTTTCTGTTGTGCAAACACTCAGCTCTTTGGAAACAGTTGAAGGCCATTTAATGAAGTTAAAATGTTCTGCATAGTTGAGAAGTGAAATGGCCTCTTTTTACCCCAAGCGGTGGAGGAAAAGAATGTATTTCTTTGGGCTACATACTGTCTTTATGAGAAGTGTTTGAGTGTCTAGAGAAACTCAGTTATATGTAATGAATTGATATAACATGGCCAACAATAGCATAAGCTCTGCCTTTACTGCTCTACCTAAAGTGCTGTGGAAGGGCCTGAGATGGCAGCCCTGTGGAGAGTGTTTTTCTCCACGGGAGAAAGCTGGTCATTCACGGAGTGACACGCATGAGTTGTTCTGACAGAGCAATGACTACAGAAATCTTTCTGCTGCTGCAATTAGATTACTGTTTATTATGTGTACCATCACAATCCTTGAGTGTTTTATTCATGGCTCTGTGTCCGCTGTGCCACATGCTTTACAACACAGAATATAAAGAAAGCCCTGTCCCAAAAGAGTATCTAAATTGGGGATTTTGTAGGTCAGATCCTTTGCTGGTAAAAGCATGGATAGCTACATCAGTCAGCCCAATCTGTACCAGCCAGCAATCTGGCCCTACTTTTAACTAACCCACGGTTTGGAAATGGGGATTTTATCGATGGCATGTCTGTGTAGATTTGGATGACAGATACCAGATGGTGTCCTCTATAGGCCAATCCAATAAAACTGAACTGAGTAGGCATTAAAAGAAATACCTTTGTAAAGGATACATTTCGTTGTGCAAATTTAAGCCTGAAGGCACACAGCTAGCAATTTTGCTGAATTGTGCATATCACTGGAACAGATGCCTGATTTTTTTTTTCTTTCTGTGAAAGTGTGAAATCTGTAGCACTCTCTCTCCACATCCCTTTGTCACATTATTTTAGAGGTCCATTTCTTCCCCAGAGCCAGCCTTTATGGGTTACATTCAGCTAAACACTTCAGAGCTTGCCCTTCATAGCTGTCAGCTGAGGTCAGTCTCAGGGCTGTAAGATCTCTTTGCAAGAGGAGAGTGAACCCAGAGGAGGTAGTAAGGAAATGCTCAGTACAGGTAGCAGTGGATGGCAGCTGGATGCCAGCCTGCCACCATCATCATCTTGGCTTGTCTAAGCCCCGTGGCAGCTGGGAAGTCACTGCAACCAACTTCACAATTACACAGCACCTTCCAGCAAAAAAAATTTCACAGATCCTCACAAACATGGTTTTAATTTAGCTTTGTCATTCCCCTGCAATGTACTGAGTGGAGAGCTCTCAGGTTTATTTGGCTTCTCAGCAGCTCACAGCGTTGCACTGCCAGACCTGGCAGGCAGAGCAGAGTCCTGGTTCCCCTTCCACCCATCAAATCCAGTTTTTCTCTGATGTTTTTACAATACTCTTCCTTTGTCTTGTCTCTGTGGCAAATTAAAAGGAAGTAGAGAGCAAATACAACTTCCCTAGTGCACCCGAGAGAGGACAGAGGGATTCACAGGTTGCTCAAAAGAAACGTTATGTAAATATATGTGGAGATGTATATTTTAAAGCGTTATCCATAATTTATATTTGGCTTAATAAGGAAAGTTCCTTTATGCTTTGGTTCATTTCAATACCAGCATGTCTCTCTGGTCTGGCATTACCAGTTCCACTGAGATTTGAAAAACACACGTGAGACAGCTCTCACTGTGCCTGGGTCTGTGGTGGCCCTTCCCAGGCTCCTTCAGTTCAGAGTAGCACTTCCCATTGCACCCCAAAGCCACTTCACAGCTGTCCAAATGCCACTGCCCTCTCCCAAATTCATCTCAGAGCTCTCCATCCATCCCACTGCCCTCTCCCAAATTCATCTCAGAGCTCTCCCATCCATCCCATTGCCCTCTCCCAAATTCACCTCAGAGCTGTCCATCCACCCCATTGCCCTCTCCCAAATTCACCTCAGAGCTATCCATCCACTCCATTGCCCCTCTCCCAGACAACCTCTGCACTGAAATGACGGGACCTTCCAAACGGTTATTTTAATAAGACTTTGAAGAAGTCAGATGTCTAATGATACCCACTATTTACTGTCCAGAAAAAGCTACAGACAACAGAGTAAGTTTTCTCTGAAGCTTTGCTTCTGTTTTTACAGCTATTTTCTCATGAAAAAAAATGCAAAAAGTTGTGTTCCCAACAGAAGATAGAAAAAAGAAAATATAAAACATTGCAGGCAAATTAACCCTGAGGGTAGAAAGCAAATTTTGGCCATGAGATATAATGAATTTCCACTATTGTTGCCTGGCAGCACTGTAAGACTGAGCATAGCTCTTGTATGGAAATATGGATAATGACTGAAGTGCATGTTCTCCAGGTGGATGATCCATTTTTCCATCCCCACTTTGAGCAGGCTGGTGAAATAGGAATGTTAGAGCTTCACAGGCCTCAGTGCAGGTCTAAGTGAGAGCTTAGTGACAGATGCAGAATGAGGAAGAGGAGATAATGAATATCCAGTTGCAAACTGACATGTCAGTGGCTTCATTCCCTCTCCTGTCAGGTATCTTTCAGCTCTGCCTATTGTAAATGTACCCGCAGTCCTTGGATAATGCAGAGTGATGCAAAGTGTGTTTACAAGGGGTGACTCCTTTCCAGGCTAATGAGATCCAAGCAGGTAATTTGCAGCATTTGCGAGAGGTGGGCAGAAATAAAAAGAAGGTAATTCAATGAAAAGACCATGTTAAACAGGAGACTTTTCTCATAATGAGCCTTGAAATAGCATCAGACAGTAGGAAGGGGAATATCCTCTGTTCTTGTCAGATGCAATGCAGTGAGACTGATTTCTGTCAACTCCTCTCTTTGTCCTCGCCTGCACATGGGTGCACACACCCACCCCTCTGTGAGAGAACATAATTAGCAGAGAATTTGACCTCTGCTATATTAGGGATAATGATTGCTCAAATGCTCCAGTGCAAGCAGTGCCCTGATCCAGCTCCCCCTCTGAATTTCATAAACCCACGGCTCTCTGCCTTTCTCCCCACATAGGTTTTTTTTTTTAGGAATGACAACTTGTTTTTTCCTTTATGGGCAGAGGTAGCTCCAGGGGCCTAAAAGAAAAATTGGAGAGCTGTTCCTCCTTTATATATAGGGTGCTGTAGTCAGTTTAATCTCATCAAAATCTTGCCAGTAGTAGAATTCATTTTGTTGAGCTCTTGCTTGAAGACAAGATGGCAGCGCTTTCTCCTTTGCTCAGCTTGGAGCTCAGTCAACTTGTTTTCCTCATCTTCCTGTATGTATTTATTTTTATTTGAGTCCTCCCTCTTTTGGAATACATTTTAGTCATGTTTTACAAAACAGCCAGGAGATTTACTTCAGGAAAACATGAGAGTAACAGCTAACCTGGATGGTAAATTCACTGAGTATTCAGGGGTTCACCTACCTCTCTGCTAATCAAAAATCAAACCAAATTATTTCTTTGGAGCACATTCCTAAATTGCTGATCTTCCTGACCTCAGCCCTGCCTGCTGCCTCTGGTGTTGGTTGCAGGCTTTCAGTGAAGGGATGAACACCATAGACATTGGATGGGATTCAGCACCTCATCACCTCTTGCTGTAGTTGGCACCTTTCTGTCTGGAATGTTTTTCCAGTTCCTGAACAGGGAGCAGGATGGGAATCTTCCCATTTGTCCTTTCATTAAGGGTCTTCTCTTGGGCTCCCAAAGAAGCTCATCAAGTCTGCTCACTCTTCATGAGTGCTCCTCTGTTCCCAGTGTCCTGTGGTTGTGTGCTCCTCCTGTGCTGGGTACTTTGTGCTTGAGAGGAGGCCACAGTGAGGTGGTCACCATGAGGATCATGAAGTCCCCTGCCCACCAGGTCTGTTGCTGTTTGCTTCAGGAAGAGATGTGTATATACCCCTCCAGCAGCGTAACCCTGTGGGCAGCCCATGGTTTCAGCCCCAAATACAGGATATTTTCAGTTCTTTTGTCTCCCATCCCTCCCACCCGTACAGAGCCAACGACAAATGAAGGGACGGTCTTTGGGTTATGTGCTCTGAAATCCTCAGTGCTGCTCCCTCTCCAGAATATCCTGAGATCTGGCTGTGCATGGAGTGGAGCCACGGGAGCAGAGCTGTGTCTGTGTGCTGTGCCAGGAACTGCTCAGCAGCAGTGCCTGTGCTTTGTGTGGCTGCGAGGGTGGGGATGTGTGTGTTTGTGTGTCTAAGGTTGGGTGCTTAAATGCTTTGTTGCATTATGTTAATTCCTCGGCAGTGCAATCAAATTCATGTCGTAATTAAAGCTGTCAGTTGGAAGGCAAGCCAATCGCCAAGAAAACACAGCATAACAAATGAAGTGAAATGATTCTGCGTGTAGCTATACAATGCTTCGCCAGGCATGAAATTAAATAAGTAATTTGATGTTGACATCAGAAATTGAAATGATACCCACTGTTCCTTCATTCAGTCAGACCTGCATAAACAATAGCCAGAACAAATATGTACAACACAGTCTTTCTCCCCACCCAGCTCCCCAAGTAATGCACAATATATATGCAAAATGGGTATAACTGTGCTTTCCAAGACCTCAAGGATGTAATTTTCTTTGGTACACAATAAACTAATGCTTACACGAAGGTTACTACATTTTTTGCTTCTGGGCCAAAGTTCTTCTCTTTAAGAAAGTATGGAAACAAAAAAAAAAAAAGAATAAAAAAACAACCAAAAAAAAAAAAAAAAAAAAAAAAAAAAAAAAAAAAAAAAAAAAAAAAAAAAAAAGAAGGGGGGGAAAAAAAGCCCAGAACCCTGTCAATTTTAAGCAGGTGTGTTTTGCTGATGGGCACCTGATGCAGGCTTCTGCTGGTGGTTGTGTGAATATCAAACAGTATTTCTAATGTGCTGTTTTGTAAAGGGTTTCGGAAAGTGAAACCATTACCTCTATTATAGGCACACTTTATATAAGAGCTATAGACCAGCCAGTGCAGGATCACGACTCAGCATGGGCTTGTAAAGATGCTTGTACAGTTGGTCCCGAGGCTGGGCACTGGGTAGTGGGATCCTTTCGCTATTGGGAGTTACCCAAAAGGTGAGAAGTTGTCTCCTTGCATAGCCCTCGCTTCAGCCTCTGTGCTCTGTCAACACACAGTTCACAACACAGCTGACAGTCATTCATGCATGTGCAACACAGTCTTTCATACTTCAATTAAATAGAGTTTGCAAACTGTACTCTCCATATGCAGCATGCAATGTGTGAAGGGCTATATTTCCATCCAGCAAACTCAAGTTCCCTGAAAATGCACAGTTGTTCAGTGAAAGTCATTTGACTGCTATGTTTCAACTGTCCTCCCATAGCCATTGCAGCATTGCTTTTGAAGGAATGAAAATATTCAGTGGGAAATATTTTGTTTGCTTATTCTTTTTTCTTCCTCTTTATTGTTTTGTTTTGATACTCTATCCTTCCAAAACTTGGAATAAAAAGCAGACAAAAATTACACACAGATGCAGAATGCAAACTTTGGAGCTTTCAGCCAGTAAAGTAAGTTTTAAAAAACTGTGAGTGAAAGAGTGGGACTCGCTTGGCATCTGTACATAGCTGAAACAAAAGTGGTTATAATGATTGCACATGTTGCACTTATGGGTAGATCTCCAGCTTAAATGAAAAGAATTTCAATGGCATGAAGCAGAGAGCAGGGTGAGTGAAGAGGAAGGCAGTGTGTGTTGTGTTGGATACTGAGCAGGCTGTGCTGCACAGAGCTCTGTGCCAGGGCTGCAGGGCCACAGGAGCTCCTAGTGAAGCTGAAAATCACAAGCTAAACAATATTAAGGTGATAAAAAGCTGTTACCTTTCATGAAGGTCCTCCAAGTGCAAGTATGGCAAAATGCACACGTGATACAGGACTTCAACAATTTTATAAGTTTAACAAATTAGTATACTTTACAGAAATTATCCAATTAGAGGAACAGTTAATTAAGTTATCCCCCCTTCTGGTTCTGCCCTCCATTGAAACCCTTATTGCCTTCCCCCAGCTTCTAGACCCACATTTATTATGTCTATGATATATGGAAAAAATGTTTCCCTGGTTCACTATAGAGGCAAGGTCCAGGAAGGTGAGTTTACTGTTCCAAAATCTAAGAGAAGGGATAGGAAAAGGACTAGAGTTTATTAAGGAGCTGGATAACTATATAATAGTAGTCTACAGAGTTCTGAAAAATGTATAAAAAGCAAAATTCTTTTTGGCATCTCCAAGGCATCTCTGTGCCCAGGGAGGGCTGTGCCCGGCTGGGCTGGGCAATGGGCAGGGCCGTGCCAGTGAGCAGCTCAGTCAGCAGGATGGACATTCCCAGGGACAGCAGGGAAGCAGAGCTGTCAGCGACATCATCCCTGGCACCAGGGGGTTTCCTGAGGGTTCTAGGGGCACAGGGAACTCCTGGAGCAGCAGGAGTGGGGACAGGAGCACTCTGGAATGTCCTTATTTGTGTGCAGCTCCCTCGCCTGCTGATAGCCAGAGCTGTGCACTGCAGATCTGCAGTTTGGGGCCTGGCTCAGAATAGGGATGAAGTGGCGAAAGTTCTGCATCTTCCCAGTGGTTTGCCCGGGCTGCAAACTCTGCAGCTGTGGCTGTCCCCGGGCAGTGCCAGCCCCCGGAGCGGGGCAGTGCTGAGGAGCAGAGGTGGCAGCTGAGCTCCAGGAGCTGCCTGCTGGTGTCTGCGCGGCCCCGCGCCCTCCAGAGAACGGTGCCCTGCTCTTGGCTGGTGGCTCCTTGTGCTCCTGGTGCCCTGCTCTTGGCTGCTGTCCACATGCTCTGGAGCTGCTCCCCCTCTCATGGAGCAGACTGACCTGGATTAGCACCAGAATGTTTCGGGCTCCCCCATGTCTCTGAGGGAACCTGCTGTGTAATCCCCATAGCTTAGATGAAAAACTAATGAAACAAAACCCTTTATCTCCTTAATTCCTGTGAATGTAGAGGTTGCGATCATGTCCCACTTAAAGTGAATTTCATGATTTTTTTTTTCAAAAGCATTTAAACAAATTGATTATTTTCCATGGTAGTAATATTAGTTTTAATTATTTTTATAGGTTTGATTTTTGAAATCTATTTCACACTGTAGATATTTGCCATTTGGTTTTTTGTTGTTGTTGTTGTCGTTTCTAAATCCTTGGTTTGTCAAACAGTGTGGACATCCAAATGGGAAATTGTAGTGACTGCATTCTCCAGAAAATGGTACATTGACTAAAGCAGCTTCTCTGTGCCCACGCATTCTTTACATTTCAGACTACTAATTATGTTTACAAAATGTCTCATTTTAGAAAAGCACTATGTGTGTACTAACCAGGGCCTTTCGGGAATAAATTGGCAAACAGGTCATACACTGAAAAAGTCATCCAAACCCACCGGGCTTTTTGTTTTGAAGTCAGTCTACTTTTTTCCCCTTTCTCCCCCTCCCGCCTGCCCCTTTGTGGCCATGAAGCTGAGGAGCTGGAGTCCAGGGCATTGAATGTCAGCATGTCAGGGAGGCTGGTTGATGAGTGTCTGTTTAGTCTCAGTGCAGGGCGAAATGCCATCATTAATTCATTACCCAGCTGCCTGTCAAATAAATTGGCAATTACGTCCACCGCGGAAGCTTGGAATTCAGTAAATAGCACGTTACCATCTCCGAGTCGTTGAGAGATGTAAAGGGAAAAATTAAGCAACAGCGTGTTTGTTTCAGTAGCAGATGACAAGGGGCAGGACGCTGGTGCTGTGATGTGGTGATGAAAAGCTTGGAAAGGGCTGGTAATGAGCTGTGTGGATTGGAACGTGTTAAAAACCATCACTGACTTTCCACTTTGTCTTTGTGTTTTATTGCAGAGCTCAGCTCCTTCCAGCTTGGGAACAGGCTACTTTGTAAGTGTATCTCCGCTTTCACACGTGTGCCTCTGAGCCGCAGTGTTCCTCAGACAAACCGCGCCACGCAGGGACAGGGATATCCCACCAACCCCTCTCTGCCCCATAGCTGAATGCAGCCTTCTTATTTCTTCCTCCACAAACACACTGAAAGTAATATTTCCAGCATGGTGGTCTGTGATTTCTTGAACTAGTCAGGTGTCATATTAATCACTACATAAATTTTAACAGGACTTTATTTACACAACTATAGCAAATAAATTGAGCCACGGTCTCACTGCTCTCTAATAGGAGATGGTAGGATCTGCATTGCCCCTTGCACCAGTTCTTGTGGATTCACAGATTTTAAAGAGCCCGTTACAATGTCTTGCCTCATCTCCTGTGTACCACAGCCCAGAGAGCGTGGCACAGGGATTGGTACCTATTGCTTAAAAGTACATGGCTCATGGACACTCCTGGAAAACACAAGTTATATTTATGCCAGATCTACATTTTATGTCCCGAGAAGCAGATCAGCCCCCAGCTTGTTTGAAAATTGATCAGGGTTTTTTGGGTTTGTCATTTATTTACATGTGCCTATATTGATTTAACAGTCTATATTCATCTTTTCTGTTCACTCCTACATTCATCAACACACCTTTTACTTGCTCAGATAAGTTTGAGAGTAAAAAAGTGTTTTCCAGTCAATCCAATGTACTGCTTCTTCTCCTCCAAGATTTATATTTGAATTGCTCATATCTTGTTTCTCTTATAACTTATGCTGTATTCTCCATGCCCATCTTTTCTGTCCTTATAATAACTGTAGGAGAAGCAGAGCATTGTGTATGTCCAAAACCAGGTGGGTAAAATGCAGTGAGCCTTGTCCCATAGCACTGCTCTGTGAAGTTATCAGTATAATCAAAGCCTGCTCCTATCTTCTCATTGAACTCTGGGGAAAAGTAAACTGTGGTATTCAATTACATGATGGAAAAACTTGGTTGCACTCTTATCACATTCCCAGAGAGTAATTTTCTTTTATTAGTTCATGGTGAATTTAGTCTTTTGTCATAGAGGTCTGTGATCCTGTAAGAAAGTTATGGGATTAAATTGTGTATGTGTGGTCTCACAAAAATTGCTGAGTACCTGGAGAGATGCTGTGTCCTGCTGGATTTACATTGGACTTCTGCACAAACAGAATGTTGACACTGCTGGTGGTGAGGTATGAAAAGAGCATCCTCAAGTGAAAAAGTTTTGTGGTAGTTGTTCTAATTATATCAAGGCCCAGATCAGTGTAAGGTAAGTTGTGAAACAGAAAACCAAGCTGCTTTCCTTTTTCCTCACTTGCCCTGGTTTATGTCATATGTATTTTTAAGAGGGAGGGGATGAAGGGAAAAATGATATCAAATGGCTCGATGTTTATTTAGGATTAAAACTATACCTTGAATGTCTTTCCATAATTCAGAATGAATTGTTTTCCTTTGTCTGGGAACATTCTAGTCATAGGGAGCTCTACAGACATGCTCTGGAATGGGACAGGTATATTATGGGCTGGGGGGCTGTGCCATGGATAAATGAGCCTTGTTCTCCTTGCAGTGAGCTGAATATGCATGGTTTGAGTGGTGCTCAGCTTCCTCTCTAGGCAGCAGAGGTAACAGAAGAGAAGCCATCTGCTGTTCCCTGCACCATACTGTCTGTGGGTTGGTCACTAAAGTGAAAATCTGGAAGGTGTCAGCATCCCCTATGCTCCAACGGAAAGATTGAAAGTTTCCAGCTCTCCTGAGCAAGGGATTTAGTAACAAGAAGAAGCCTGATATCTTGTAGGGCCGATGGATTGGCACCTTAAATCATTCCAATTTGGGTCTGTGTAGGTGGGGGAGACATCCCTTGTTGGTGCCATTAATATATTTAACTGAGCTGTTTCTTTTCTACCATCACAGTATCAAGAGTCTTTAACTTTCTTTTTTTCTTTCCTCACTAATAGCCAAGTAGGTAGAAAACATCCTTCAATTTCTATCTTAAAGTTGTTTTTACAATTACACAGTCTTGGATGAAACATGAAGGGTTTTTTTCCTCCCTTTTCACTTTGGAAAATGGTTTTTAGGATTATCTTGCTTGTTGTTTTAAAAAAGCTATACTCTTATTAACTTACATGGGACAAATAAAACCCAGATGTGTTTTGCAGTACCAGACAACGAGAAAAATGTTCCAAAATGATCCAATTAGCATGTGTTTTTGATCAATGCAATTATTGTATTATCAATGTGCAAAGGAATATGCACTTGAATTGACTTCTTTTTTCCAAAGCCTTTAACTAGAAAAGACTGTTAGTTTTTGTGTTTGGTATTAATCCAGAACATAAAACAGGGGTCATTGGTCTCAAATACAGTAAAATGACTTCTAGTTTAATAGATAATACTAAAGCTTTGGCCCTTGGAAATGGTTTGGTGTATGTTGTACATTGGACTATGAAATATTCTGTACTGCAGCTCACCAGAGGGAGCAGAGGAACCAGGTAGGTGAAATTGGAATGGTGGACATCTACTGCAGAGGGAAGCAGGTTTTATTTAGAAATGAATGAGCACTGAGGTATGCATTAAATAGCACATATTTGTTGTTTAAATCATGTATTAATGAAATCTTCATGTGCTTAGGCCATGTTGCCTGGCATAGAGATAATCCATGTCTAGCTTGGAATCCCTGTGAGGACCCTGCTCATGCCAGGTTTGAGGGCTGATGGGTCGTGTCTGCAATGTTTGTGAATGCTGGGCATGCTACAGCAAACCTAAAATGACTTTTAGATCCTGATACTCTACAGAGTCTCTGGAGATCACTGAGCGTTTAAGGAAACATTTATAAAGCTGACACTTCCCAGTAACACAAAATCATTCCTCTAATATCTCTATGATAGTTTCATCCTAGCAATTCATTATGCAACTTCACAGTAGTGGTGAAGGATGGAATCTTACCTGATTTTATACTGTAAATAGATCCATTTCTGAATGACAAAGCTGGGGACTGAATTCTTCTGTTCTTGTTGCCTCTAAGTGCTCCTGGAAAAGCAATAGGGAAAGGAAAAATGCACGTGCTCTGGCATTGACAGGCTGCTTTGGCAATGGAGAGGGTTGGGAATCTCCTTCACGTGACTCAGCCTAACCACCCCCTGCTGGGGTGATTAAACTTGAGCTTGATTAAACAAACTCTGGAATGAGCTGCCTTCAGCAAAATGGGGCCAGTGTGAGTGGCCATGGAAGAAGAGGGGATGCTGCAAAGCTCCTCCTCTCTAAATATTAGGAGTTAGTATTAGGAGCTCTAAGTGCACACACCTTCAAGTTTAGATTTCAGTTGGGAACAACTCTGCTCCTTTAACAAGTGTTGGTATCTTCTGATGTTCCGTAGATTCTGTTTAAAAGACATTTTTGTTGGAGCCTGTTTCACCTGTCTTGGTGCTCCCTGTCAGAAGAGATAACTTTCCCATCCTTTTTGCATATTATTAAACCAACAGGCAGAAAAGAAGAGGTGAAAATAATTCTAATTCTCCTGGAAGCCTTTCTTGCTGGCCTGACTTTACTGCTTCCTATGGGATCAGTCCAGTCTATGGTGCATAAATTAGGCATGCTGTTAATATTGGTGCACCCCAAGAAATCATAACTTAATATTTCCTGGAAGATCTCCCAGTTGTCTTTGATATCTTTTGCATTGCAAATTGTCATTGTCTCTCATCAAAGACAGATTATAAGGTAGATTACATCTCATCAAGATGTCAGATCAGATAATTGGAAAGTAGTTAGAATTTTAGAAAAAAAAATCACCAACTCTTTAACTTTAAAAGGAAAGCCATTTGAATTATGTGAGTTCTTAATATTGTCCCACTGTCTTGAGATTTTGGATGGTTGAGATGTTTTAGAATACAATTGGAATTTGTATAACAGTAAAGCTTTTTCTCTTACTTAGCTTTGAAGAATGTTTTTTGCTCATTTGTGTATCTTGCACCCAGCCAAATTCCTGTTAAAGTAGATAGTGGTTCATTGGTTTGCAACACAAAACAGAGCAGAAATCAAAACTTAAATAACTGAGTATTTTGCTTCTAAACAACAACTCTGATTCCCAAGATTGTCAGGTTCTTTGGCAATTGTACAGTTTTGCTGCTTTTGGCAACTTATTTCCATTTCTGTATATGTATGCATCTTGAGTCTTTGTTCCAGTTTCTGAATAGATTTTTTTTTTTTTTTTTTTTTTTTTTTTTTTTTTTTTAATGGTTATGTTATTTTCTTTTTATCCAAATGCAGAAATGCAGAGAGTTTGTGAATTTTTCAGAACTGGGTAGAATTTGGTAATAAGCTGGTGATGGAAATAACATTGGGAAGGCAGAAAACTTCTGTAACCCTTCTTTTCCAAACAGTGCTCTTGTTCCACCTTAAAAAAAGGAAACAAAAGGAAAGCTAAAACTGTGCTTTGCACATGGGCTGGTGACTCAGACCAACATAAATCGTGAGCTTATTCCCCAAGGCAGTGGCTAATCAGTTGTGCTCTCCAATTTGGCCCTGAGTGGGTTGGGTTGAGCAGATGTTTGCGCAGTCCCAGCGTGCCACTGGGACGCTGGGTTGTGCAATGTTGCATTACATTACTCAGAGCTCTAAAAACCTATCCCAGGGAGAATAAGGGGAGCACCAGTGGTGTTTAGTAGGGATATGATGGAAAACCAGTATTTGGCCTAGATAAGGCCAGCTATTTCTCTGTGCACTGGGAGTGATTTCCACCCGAGACATTGTCTTGCAGAAGAAATGTAGAATTAGTTACACCAGTGCATTTTCTGCCCTCTCTTCCAAGGGCAGATTTTCCCTTGTTGCCTAGTCCTTTTGTTTTGGCAGTGATCCTGAGGAGCTGAGCTTTGTTCCTTGAGGTTTGTGGTACTGGTGAGTCCGGGGTGAGAGGGTGTGAAGAGGCTCCACTCTGGTGCAGTGCAGTTGGACCCACAGCCTTCCTTCCACAGGAGAGAACAGGTTACATCAAGAGTATCACTTGAGAGGGGTTCAAGAAATCCAGCCTGCTAGAGCTGCAGAAGGGATCTAGTCCTTTACTCCACATCACGTGCGCAGTGGTGTTGGGAAATAAAAAACTCTTATTCTTGCAAGTAGGTTAAGCTGCTCAGGTAATTTTAGAGCTTGTCTTTAGAAGCCAAACATTTAATTGTATTTTGCTGATGTAAAAGTGTGTGTCCATCTGAAATACCCCCAGGTCCACAAAGGCATTGCACGGTGGCTGTTGGGGTGGCACCACACCATAAACTGTCGTGTCCCCTGTGAATGGAGTTGGAAAGAGGATCCTTGTTATCCTCTTTTTGGCACTATAAATCATTGTTAACGAATCCTAATTTGCTTAGTAGAGTAATGAATGATCTCCAATTTTCTCACTGTAATTAGTTTTACCAACTATTATTGTGAAGGGTATATTGAAATCCATTTTAACTTCACTTTAAATTCTCCGTGTGCCCATTCGTTGCAGAAGTGAAGCTGACAATAGAGGTTATGAATCTTCTGATAGTAAATTCAGATTTGAGCAAAGTGGACAAGATCCCCAATAGAAATCTCTCTGTGGGCTGTAATTACTCATTAGTGTTTGTAGCCCTCAGTAGAGTAGGCTTGGTGTGGTGCACTGAGACCAGAAAACCTGGTGTTTCTTCATCTAAAATCTTTTAGGTGTTGTCTTTTGTTTTCCAGGAGCCATTAAAAATGCAGTTTATTCTAACTGCTGCTGTAAGGGAGATATCATCATTGCCTACTAAATACATTGCATATAATAAAGTCTACCCCAGGTCTATTAATTTTAGCATTTATAAACCATAGTGCTGTTCCTAGGGAGAACTGAGACTCATTAAAGAGTTTGCTAACAACATGACCAGCAAAGCAAGAAGAAGAAGAAGAAGAGCAGCTGAGTTTCCAGCATGCTGCTCATCCCAATAAGAATACTTGGAACAAAACAACAGTTTTTGAAGAAGGAAACTCTGTATTTCACATATTATTAACTCAGTATTTGGGGAAAGATTAGGCAAGCAGAATAAATGGCCTGGGCTGGAATTTGGTCAGGTAATTGGCTCAGATAATTTTGAACAGAGATGGTGAAGGTCAGAATTATTTTTACAGCCCTTCAGGATGGTATTTCCTCAAATAGAAGAACAGTAGAACAGAAGAATCCTGCCCTAATGCATGCTCATCCTTTTTGAATTACGTGCTTTGAATTGAAGGTATTCAGGTCTTTGGACTGTGTGTGTGAAACTGTTTTCCAAGTCTTACAGAAGAAGAGCAGGACACCACAGCAGTTCCTTACCCAAACAGAACTGAGACCAGATTTCAGAACTTCAGGTCCTTCTGGTTTTTCCCCTCATTGCTGAAACACAGATTTTCACCCTCTCTCTGAACAATGACATTTCTTCAATAACTCTTTGGTCATTGCTTTAGGACAGTCCCCAGATGCTTAAGTGATTCAGGGGGTGATATCCCCAAGGAGTTGTCACTCAGGATTGAGCAGAGTGTGCTGGCCTGGGCCTTCCCTCTCCTTGCCCCAGCCCACTCCTGCTGGAGTTCTCAGAACTGAGCAGTTCTGTGCTTTCTCTATCCTCTTCTGCCTCTTCTGTAGCCAGTAGAAAGAGGAGTGTTGAAAGTAGCTGGCTGATAGCATTCTTGATTCATATTTTTTGTGGTATTTCAGGTAACTTCCATAATCATTTTTTCCCAGCAAAAATCAATTTATAAAAATCAAGACATAATCATTTATAGGCAAGTGTTAAATTTAATAATTTCTTCTTCTGGACAGTATAAGATTTGTATAAGTCACAGAAGTATTTAAGATTTGCTGTCAGTCTGTTTGCTCTCGAATGCCCCATGTTATTTTGCTCATATTTTGCTCATCAACTCCTGCAAAGCAAAAGGATTCTTTTTTGTGTTTCCCCTCTTTCTCTTTTCCATAACACGTGACACAAATTGCAGATGTGAACCTGAATAATAAAGGATTGCTTCACTGATTGCTAAACATGCATTATGGTGCTTTTAAACTCATTTCAGGTCATCGTACTGCAAATTAGTTTGATTGCAAGCAGTTAAGCTGTCATATACAGAGCCTCCATCTTCCCGGGGTCTCAGTTTCCTATCATTTCAAGAGAATGCTCAGTAGCACTGCCTGCATTGTCTGTTTAATATTTTGGAAGAAGGATAGTGTTGAGTCCCCAGAGGAGGTTCTGTATGGTTTCATGAGAAGGAAAGGGCTGTGCAGTCCCTCATTGGAGTGCTGCAGGGAGTCCTGGGTTTGTGCCACGTGTAGAGGGGGCTCACCACATTCTGTAGGACACGAGAGCCTGTTTGCTCTTGTTTGTGATGTTTTGGAATTTGGTGGAACTTGCAGCCCAGTACAAAGAGAGACACTGGACTGTTCCTGTTGCAAATTATCTCGTGGCGTGATTGTTTGTGGTGAGATTTTGCTCATTAAAATAGAAATTAACCTTTTCAACTGTGTGCCATTAACAGGAGAACCTTTCAAGATCTCTGCATGGAGTAACAAGAATTTATAGACCAGCACATTCTTATGCAAAAAGGAGCTATGGCAAAAAGCATTGTGGTAGAAAGGAGGTGAAAGTCTGGGATGTGGTGATTTCCCTGGAAAGGGGGTTTGTGGTACCTGTTTGGGTGGGCCCTGTATGGAGAGGGAGTGAAGCTCATCCTGAGCCAGGCTGGGCTGCCTTGCAGAGGAGAAATGCAGAGCCTCTCTGCAAACTTGGTGACCTTGGAAAGCAGCAGTGCAGTCGCTGGACTGACTGATAGGATTACTGTGGAGAAAGATAATGCAAAAGCCTCTGAGGAACCAGGAGTGTGCAGTATGGATGGATGAGTGGGAGAAGCCATGTGATGGTATTATTCTGATGGCAGCTTCCAGAAGCTTTTAATTTGCCATTTTCTGAGAAATACAGTCATCCCCCCCCTCTCTCTCTCAGATTTTGGAAGAATATGTTTAATTATTTAGGCTGCATCATATTGTTAATTTTGTTTAAGAATAATAGGTCCTTTTCTTCTTGCAAAATTCACAAGTAAAGAAATACTGAGATAGTTAAATCAGGAGAACACTGCTGTAACACTGCAGGCACTCAGCTCTGAAACTTGCCCAAAATATGACTTGTTCCTATGCGAATGAGTGGTGTTAAGGTGAATATTAGGTTATTCTTCTTTTGAAGGTGAATATTGGGTTTTTCTTTTGAGTCCCTTGGAGGGATATTAGGCTTGTACCTGAAGCAGAGAACACATCTCCTGATTGCAAGAATTAAGGCTGAATTTCAGAGAAAAGAGTCCAATCCCCTTTCTCAGTCTTTTATGTCAGAACTCAAAATTGCTGTCTGATAAAATGTAGGACACCAGATTGAATTACTTCATTGAACCACTGCTGTCCCCTGTTAATGGTAATTGCACGGATATAGCGGTCTTTCTTGGCAACATCTCAGATATTTACCTCCCACTGTTTTTCAATTCAAACCTTTGATGAAAATATTCCCAGTACTTCTTTAAAGCAGACACCCAACTGTCTTTCTTGACAAAGGCAAGGTCTTTAAATCAGATCCTGACAATTTGTGACACAGCAGTCTATCTAAATCACCTTTTACCTATGTCTCTGTGTCATTTCCTGGAAAAAAAAATGTCCATCAGAGGAAGGTTGCTGAGGGCTTGGTGCTCAGAGAGTCTGTGCATGTGGCAGCACCGAGCTGGAAGATTTGTGTGTTTGTTTCAGTGGAAGTAATTAAATGAAGGCTTGTAAATTTGCAATGCATGCCGTAATGGTTCATTAGAAATATTTGGGAGTATTTTGTCCATAAGAAAATGATTATTAGGTTATTGCTGTTCTCAGACCATTAGGAAGTCAAGGTTTTTGATGGCCTTTCCTTTAGCAATGGTAAATCTGTTTAAAAAAAAAAATCAGGGCAAATGTTTTCATCTTCGCTCCACCTGAGGGTTAATGTGCATTCAGCTGAAGTAGCTTATGTTCACCTCCTGAAATCTCATCTCCTGATGCTGTGAGCTCTCCCTCCCACAGAGGGCTGTGGATGCCACGGCACATGGGGTGGTTTGAAGCTGAGGTGAGCAGAGCTCTGGCCCCTGCAGTGCTAGCCCTGCCCTTGGCATCGCTGCCTGCCCTGCTCACTCCTGCTGGGGCTGTGGCAGCACCTCCCTGCATTCCTGGCTCTGCTTCTGGGATCATCTCAAGGTTTGCATAAATACCAGTGGATTTGACCATATTGTGTTACATCCCTGTAAAATGATTTCTATGAAAAACCTGTAAAAATCAGTTGTCAGTGAATGAAAAGAGAGTAGTTTCTGTGAGAATTTATTATGAGTGTTTTAGCTGTTAGTTTCATTCTGTGGCGTGTATAAAAGCACTGTTCATCACAGAGTGCCCACCTGTGTGTTTGTGGAGTGCTGGGCAAACAGATTTCAAGCTATTACTGTAATAGAACCTCCTAATATTGATAGCACTGGCTAATTGTTCCACCTTAGCAGCTGAAAAGAGGTTGTTGTTAAATGGCAGAACAGTACCAGGTAAAATAAGAGATCAGGAGATAACTTCATTAGCAGTGTGTTAATCTCTGCCAAGGAGAGCTTGTCTGTCAGGGATGGTGATGAAAAGTGAGCTTGGAAGGGAAAAAAATAACAGTTCCAGTGAGTGCATGTGCCAGGCTGCTTCAGAGAGTGAAGTTCGTGTTTGGAGTGGCATCAGCACAGCACATGGTGACACTTGTGCCATTTGGAGATGCAAGGAAACTTCCAAACTAAGTGCTGGACTGAGTAGATCAGTGAATGCAAGAGGAATGTGTTGCAGCTCCAAGGAGTCATTTGTGACCCCAGGTGAAAGGGGTTTCATGGTGCACAGCTGAAAGAAAATAGAGGAATTTAAGATTTTTTCAAGCACGTAAAAAAATTCTTCCAGTAGAGCTAGTCATGCAAGTCCATGTTCCCTCTGTTGTGATGAGGAATGCAGAAGGGAAGAGAGCTGCTGCCTCTTGTCCTGTTTCCATGCTTAACTTTTGTTTTCTCACGTGGCTTCTGAAGATGGCAGTAACTGATTCTAGACAAGCAGTTTAATGGCTTTGCCACACTTATGGTATCCAGGTTCTGCTTACTTTTCTTTGAGGAAGTATGACATTAAATGTAACAACTGAAGTATTTATACTATTCAATTGAATTATTTGTACCTTGGCACAGCAGCAGTGAAATTTTCCACGTGCAGCCCCTGTTTGTGTAGATGGGCATGTGCAGGGGTTGGAGAATTAGCAGCACAGATGCTGGGAAAAGGAATTGTGCTGGGGCTCTCTGGAAGGCCCTGATGGTGACAGCCCATCTGCAGAGAGATCACTCCCACCTGCTGCTGTGCCCTGCTCCTCTCCTCCCTTCCTGCCTCCCGTGCAGCGTTAACATCTGCCTCGCAGGGCAGCTGTGCCAGGCTGACCCGAGCTGGCACATCCCTGCAGCCCCTCCGTGTCCTCTGCTCCTGCTTCCAGCTGCCAGCTTGGAAGAGGCAGCCTGGAGCCCGGGATGCTGTTGAACACCACCAAGGCCTTGTTTGCTCCCTCCCCACTCCCCCTTCCCTACTGAACTCGAACTGAGCCAAGTCCAAGAACCGCTGGGGTGCCAACAAGAGCAAAATTACTTACAGCTGGTGAGTGCCACCTGCTCCTGCCCAACTTCAGCCAAAACAGTTTCCTCCCCGGAGTGCCCTGGAGTGGGGAATCCAAAAGCTGTTCAGAGCAGGCAATATTTAGTGTGGATGAGGAAGAGACACAGCAGTTCTTGCTTGCGAGCACAGTGTGTGACGCAGGAGGTCTCTAGGACTAATGTCTGTCTCTCCTTTCCTGTTCCAAGCTCCTCAAATCACCCCTTCTCCATTCTTTCAATATGTTGCTTATGAATATTAATTCAGCCCTCTCTTCCTTTATATGCCATCCTTTTTCCCCATCCAAGCTAATGCAAATTTAATGCTGTTTTAAAAAAATAAAAAAGGAAAGAAAAAAAAAAAAAGCCCTGCAAATGACAGTGAGAGCAGAATGTCTTCCTTGGCTCAGTGAGGTATTCATGCAATGGCACCTGGTGTGACACTACATTTTATTCTGTGGTAGAAGAACTCCTTGACCCAGAGAAAGCAAAGTAACACACTTTCTTGTGATTCCCTCTCTGTTTCTTCATAACCTCCCTCATTCATCCCCAGTGCCCTTCATTTGCCCAGTGTTTCCCAGCAGTTTGCAGATACTTTTAAGGTTTTGGTTTACTGAGTACATCTTGCTTACTTAAATTGCCTGTGGTATAGAAACAGTAAATAAAAGGTCGACATCATTATGAATTCATAGCAAGAGGCCCCTTGACAGCCCTCTGAGCACCATATTCTTTCTTAGAGAGTACTTCATCGGTTCAAAGGACTTTGTTCTCATTAAATCAGTAGAAATTTTGTTGTATTTAACTAGAAAACCTTGTTCTAATGTCTACATTCATTTCTTTAAAAGGAAGATTTGAGGAAGGCTTGTTGTTGAGTTAACCTGCTGACAGTTTTATCAGGTTTGTGCCTGGATTTAGGCTTAGCTCACTTGCTTAGGTGTCTTTTGGAGTCAAAGCATAGGTTTAATTTTGTTGCTTGTATCATCATTAGCCATTGATTACTTCTTGCTTTCATCCTTGCAGTTCAGTTCCCAGTGTTTCTTTTTCTTTCCTCTGCTTCGCTATCATTGTCTGAGTGTCATTAAACTGCTTTGAATTTATTCTTCATTCATTTCTGAGCTCAGTTGTAAAGTCCTTTTCCTTGCCTATCTGCAGTACAAATGCCTGGAGTGATAATAACTAAAGCCTCTTTATTATTTCTTGAGAATATCACCTGGGATGTTCAGCTGAAGGTGGGTTTGCTGCAGTTTGTTTGGAAAGATAAAGAGAACTTCAGGCGGCGTGGGGGAGAGCTGTGGGTTCTCAGGCTGTCACATGCTCACTTGCATAAATAATGTCAGCTAGCAAATAAATCATAGCAGTCTTTTGCTGTTGGTAGCCTGGTTTCCTCAGACTTCTCCAGGTCCTCTCCAGGGGCCTCTGCCTGATGCTGGTGATGAATATGTAAGGAACAATTGGAATACAGGGCTCTGAGAAGTGGCAGACCCAAGAAACTCCACTGGCAGCCTGCTCTGTTTCTGCCATCGAGTTCTTCCTCACTGCACAGGACCAGGAAATGTGTTGCTTACATAGGGGATACCCCTTTGGAAGAACGAATTGTTCCCTTTCTCTGCATAGCCCAGAGGAAAGGTTCCCTGTAAAGGGATGATTGAGCTGCACATGGAAAGGCAGGATGGGTAGAAAGAGGTCTCAACCATTATCTGCAGGTCACTGCATCAAAACTCTGTTCTGCAGCTTTGCCTTGACAAACAGCTTCCCTGGCACAGGAGATCTGTGTCTGCCCTGTTCCTGTGCTCCTGCTTCCACAGGGTCTCTGCTTCTCCCTTCTTTTCAATTATTGTGTCACTTGACTGTGTTCACATAGCTAGAGAGCAGTAAAATATTTCATCTGTTGACTGCTGCATCTAAAATAGATTAAATTAGTGTTTATTCAACTTTTTACTGCTGACTTACAAAATTACTTTTAGTCTGGTATGGATAGATAACTTTTTCTATTAATTTATTGCCATGCTCTGCTTTGATTGCTTTTTTTCATTGGTATCAAATCATATGCTGCTTTAATATTTCCTCCAAGATGTGCTCTTGATTAAGTCTATGTTGGATATTTATACCATCAAGAAGAATATAATTTAAAAATTCACTTTCTTAATAAATATCTGTTTTAAAAGCTCTTGCTTCTCCAAATTAAGGTGACTTAATTTAAGTGTAGTTAATCCTACTTTGGCTCATGGAGCTTTTTCTCCATATACATTGGGAGAAAATACTTTCCTGCATCATGGATGGACACATATGGAATTAGAGTTACAGAATCAAAGGGGATGTGATTTTTGGATGAGGTGTTTAAACATTTTGGTTTAAATTTTTATGCAGTGTCAGAATGATTTTGATACTATAGCAGAATCTCAAATCCTCTCATTAGTTTCTATATATCAACAGTCCTTGTCTCAAAAAGCTCCTAAAAGAGGGGTTAACTGTGAAGTATGAGATTAAAAAAAAAACAACAAAAAAACCCCAAAAAACCAACAAAACAAATCAATGGAGAAAAAAGAATATCATGCATTATGTGTAAATAACTACATAATCTTATAAATCTCCGGTTCACAGTTGCTGTCTGCAGCCATCGCTGTGGTTGTGGATGTGCAAAGGCTCAGGACTCAAAAGAAAAACTGTCCAGGTCAGATCCCAGAGCTGGCAGTTCTCAGCAGCTCCTCTGGCTGCCTCGGCTGTGCCAGCCTAGCCCAGCTGCTGAGCTGCTCTGGCTGAGCCAGGGAGTAACGAGACAGGCTCCAGATGTGTGACATACTTCATAAATCATATTTTTCTGTGTAACTTTCTAGGAAAATGCCTTGAAAAAAAGAAAAGAAAAAGCGGGGGCGGGGGGGGAGGGGGAGGGTTTTGCTTGTTTTGCTGAAGAAATTTGCATACAACTGATGTTTTGATGTGCTCTTCAATTTGTTTTTTTGGCCTAGCCCATTACACTTGACCTTTCTTTAAATCAAAAAAATTTCAAAGGGTTGTAATTCTTGAGACATACTTTTTTTTTTTTAATGGATTTTCTTTGTCAGATGCTACTTTTTGAAAAAAAAATCCTGATAAATCACTCCAAAGTATGGAGCATGCATGTGAATCTTGAGGCCATGTCAGCTGAAACCTCCTGCCAGTACTGGGAGTGCTCCCGCACCTCCTTCCCTGCCCAGCACTGAATAGCTTCAATCACAGCTCGAGTTCTTGGTGCTCTCTCAAGCTGATGGGGTTGATTTTGCTGGTGGTGGACGAAGGTGCATGAACAGATCCCTTCTGCTGGCTGCAGGGCACGTGTGACAACTTCCATGGGGGAGCAATAACAGCCAGTGGGGAGTTTGCAGTGCCTTCAAAGGCAACAGCTGTTTGTGACTCAACATCTGGCCTGGCCTCAGCCTCAACACTGTCAGCCTTCTCAAACTGATGAACTGAGCATTTGGATAGTTTATGTAAAAACATTCCATTTTAATGCTTTTCTTTTGCTTCTTTTCACTCTTTATGTCCCTTTGAAGGAAAAGCAAAGCACTTCTGTGTAGATTTTTTTCCCCAAAAATCCCTGGCTCTGTTGTTTGCTGATGGAAAGGCCTTGTTGCCTGGAGATGAAAGCACCATTTCTTGCATCAGTTTAAATTTCACTCTCCTCTTCAGAGTCTCATCTCAACAAAGCAGAGGTTCAGGTTTAAACACATGCTTACATCTATTTTATTCAGGAGAGCGTGTAAGCACACATGCATAACTGAAGTCAATGGGATTTAAGTGTGTGCTTCACTTTAAAGCATGTGCTTCACCGCTCCCCTGAATGCAGGGGGTTTAATCTGAGTGGTTTTGAAATAGCAGTAGCCTTGCACATATTGGTTTTTTTATCCATCTGGAAGAAGGGCTACTGTGAAATTTAGTAAGTACTGTTCGCACTTTGAAATTTTCATGTAATGAGCGCCTGTTTCTTTCCTGCTCATCTCCCTTGCAGTAAGTTTAGTTTACACACAGAAGCACCGTGTGAAGGTGGTTGGAATTTGTTCCTGTGCCTTTGAGTGGGCTGTGTTGAGACTGATGGGTGTAGGTGGGTGTTCAGACTGTGGCCATGCCCAGCTCTTCTGTCTAAAGCGTGATGGCACCCAGCACTGCAATATTTAATCCGTGCCTGGCACTGGAGTCTTTCCAGTGGCCACTTGTAAATATTTAACCTGTCCAGGACACCAGAACCTTTCCCCAGGCCGTGTTAGAATGAGGAGCTCAGAGGCACCTGAGGAGCAGTCGCTCTTACCTGCCTGCCTGGATGTTGGTGGTACTTGGATACCTCTGTAATTTCCCTTCAGATCTGGAACTGCAGCTCAGCAGCTGGGCCCCAATGTTTTGAAAATCTTTGAGAACTAATTAGGCTCTCCACAGAGTACGGCTCATCCAGCCAGTCTGAATAAACAAATGGCACCGTTTGTATTAGGAAATCTCTACAAATGACTGATCCCTGTCACGGGGTAACATTAATCTTTTTAGTATAGATTTCCAATAGTTAACCATCTGGCTCTATGCAGTTTTCCTGAAAACACTCACTACCAGGGCTGGTGGAAAGAAGAAGGTGGGATTAATAACCTGAATACATCATATGAAGCATTAATCTTTAGGATTGGCCATTTGTTTTTATCAAAACAACTCCCATAAGATGATATTTCACAGCATGTGGTGCTTGCCTGGACTTCTTTCAAAATGAGAAAATGCTTCAGTGTCTGCCATGATCTGCACTTTGTAAATTCAGTGTGAATGGTAAAGGCTGGAAGAATTGTGTGTTCTCTTCTGCTATATGTTGCATGTATAGTCCTGGCCTGTTCAGTGGAAATGCATGTGCTTTGTGATATTGGTTGCTGAAGCTTTTAATTCAGAACAACACTTCTGTATAAGCTGAAATGACCCAAGTCGGTGTCAATGATGAACACACTGACAGGCTGGGACAGGCACTGCGTTCATCCCATGGATGAATTGTGTCAGCTGAGCTGCCCGGGCAAGTGCAGAGTCTTGGTGCAGGTTAAATGATCTCTCTGGCTGGGCATTTAGACACCTGCTTGACTTTATCACCGCTTGTTCCACAGATTTCACTGCTCCTAAGCGCTCTGTTGAAGTCCAGCCCCATGACTTAGGTCCTGCCTCAGCTCCCTGACTTGCAAGCTGTGGCAAATTAAAGGCAAAAGCAGCTGAAGAGGTTGTGGCCCTCAGGCTGTCTGTCCTGCCCCTGTGATGGAGATTACTCCTCTGCAAGGCAGGTGAACGAATGGATGCTAAAGCACATTAAGTTAAACTCAAATTGGAGACAAAATTCTCCAAGTTGAAAAGCTGAGCCCTCCAGAAGCTGCTTCATGAGCTGTGTCCTCGTCCCCGCTGCGGTGGGAGGACAGCTGCCCTCAGGGGATGGTCTAGGGTCTGGTCTAGGGCATGGTAACTGCTTTGGCCATCTGATTTGAATCCCTGGCTGCATGCAAAGCAGAGCTCTTCGTGCCCTCCCTGGCAGCCTGGCTGCTTGCAGAGCTGCCTGGCTCTGCCCTCCCTGCACTGCTGGGGCTCCCCTGCCTTCAGCACTGCCCTGCACCAGGGCAGCAGTTCTAGCTGGAATCCCCAGGCAGGAGGGACTGCACCTTCCATGCGTTCACCTGCAGCATATTGTGAACACCATCAGAACAGAACTAATAATTTTCCCAATCTGCATGTGACACGAGTGCACTTGAGTAATGTACAGAACTCTGTACATAAACCATGTTTATACCTTCTCACCCAATCATGTCTGTTGCAGTATTTCCAAATAAATGGTGGGTTTCTCGGTGATTCTTCCTGATAGAGAGTGATTTGTAATAATCTTGTCATGCCAAACTCATAGTAATGCTAAATGAAGACATTTGTTGAAGGAAGTGATTGTAAATTACAAGCAAATTCAAGCCTTGCTGGCATAAATCAATACTGAAACACAACTTTTGCATTCCTGATATAATACTGCTGAATCTAATCCCATGGATTTTACATTTCCATGTGAGTTAAGCATTTATTTTGATTTAAACCTTTTTTTTTTTTTTTTTTCATCCTGGGAAAGGATAGCACTTTTTTGGGGTGGGTATTTTATACAATCTTAACAGACCTGTACTTCCATGTGCAGAGCTGGTAACTTTTGTACATAGTTAACCTGTAGTGCTTACTCTGGTTTGCATTTCTGTGTGGTTGTGAATTAAGCTGGGGTGGGTAAAGCTTGGCATAGTCAGACTCTCTGAAGAACATCCTCTGACCTCAGAAACAATGCATTGTTTTAGTTGTGTGGCAGGATTTGATTGAGAACCTTCTCCTGATGACTGTCCTAGAGGTTTCTTTTCATTACATTATACATTACATGAGCCCTCTACACCCTGATTAGCTCTGAAGGGCCACAGATTTACTCAGAATGTACATTGAGAATGGGTGGTATCACAGTATTCTGTTAGTTGTTGGGGGTTTTTTTTTGTTTGTTTGTGTGTTTTTTGTTTGTTTGTTTTTTTAAGATTTGGTAGAACTAGAGCTCAAAGTGAGCCATCAAACCCATTTTGAGGTTATTACCTTTTTGTCAGGCATTTCAATACCAATTTATTTTGGTTCAGCAACCTCAGTATTGCACACTTAGCAGCACAGTTGTAATGATATTTTCATATGTATTTCCATTAAAAACAGAGAGAGGCTTCCATATCCTATGATCAGTTTTCCATTTAATCTTTCTTCTAGTGTCATCAACTCATTTTGGTTGAATGTGGAAAATGCAGTTGATTGTTTTTGATAACCACTAATGCATTCTGCCAGTGATTTCTTTCCACTCGTTATAGTAATACAAGAAGATTAATCGTACTTGATTTTATTTTAAAATATTAGACATCAATAATACAAAAGCTGACACTTCTGGGAATTTAACCTACTGGATTATTTATGTCACAGACAATTTTTTTTTTTTAAGCAATTGCTTCAGAGTAAATGTAGAGATTGTCAGCTGTTTATTCACAGCCATGTGCATAGACCGGTGTGTGTGTCTTTTCTATGAACAGCATTGCTATGGCACATTTTCATTCTGCTAAACTGTAGCTTTTGAAATATTTAAGAGGCTATTGTACTTCAGTCCTACCAATCTCTTTATTTTAGGCCTGATTTAAAGCATATTGAAGTCAATGCACATTCTTTGTTTGATCTCAGTACATCTAATTCTCAGTGACTGGAAGTTAATAGAGCAGATCATCCTCTGTGATACCTGGAGTTGGTATTTATGTGTCGGCAGGAGTGTGCACAGGCGCACAGCAAACCTTGGGCTGTGGAGCTCCTCGTCTTGGAATCCAATTTATGTGGGAACTGCTGGCTTACTGTAAAATGGGCAGCAGTGGAAGGAGCTGACGTGGCTCTGTGCAATTATTTTCAGCAGCTGAGGTTCAAAGGTCAGTCCATTTAGCACCGCAGGGCAGGACTGCAGCATCCTTGGTGCTGGGTGTGTTAACTTTGCTTAAAGAGGGGCCAAAGGGTCTGATGTAAAAGTCACTGACTTCAGTAGGCTTTGGGTCAGAACCTAAATACAGTTCTTATCTGCTAGATTGTTCCGCTATTACATTTTACAAGAATATTTGTGTGTTTCTGTCGTACTAATGGTCTGAGGGAAGTAATATTTTTCAGAATAATAAAACTGTTAAAGAAATGGGGTCTGATTTTCTGTTTCTTTAACACAGACATCAGGATGGTGTAACTCTTTTGAAATCAATGCAGTTACACCAGAATAAAGCTGCTGTTAATGGAGTGCAGAAATTGATGTTAATGGAGTGGAGAAATCTGAGAACTTCTTTATATCAGACTCAATTGACTCTAATTTTGATCATCTCCCTTGAACTGGAATTAGTAAACACTGAAATAGATAGAACTGCACTGGAGTAAAAGCAATGTAATGGCATGGAGAATCCATCCTTTGCCTGTCAAAATGACTGATAAAGAACCATTCTAACTTGAATTTCCTCACTGGAAATTATTCTTTAACCATTCCATTTAACTTGAATGGTTTTGGAAATCCAGCCAGCATTTCAGTTGCAGCTCAGATTCTGTGTTTTATGGAACAGGTTTTTGCCTCGAGAGCATCTTCTCCAAATGTATCAGTGTTGTAACTCAGCTTCTCTCAGATGAAGTAGATGGAGGTAAATTTGGCATTCTGATGAAAGCCAGAAAACCAGAGTCTGCAAGTTTTAATAGATTTTACAGACTTACAGCAGTAACAGTTAGAGATCAGATCATGGGATCCAAAACACGCAGAAGCACAAATGAAGGCAATTTGCTTTCCACTGTCTCCAATGCTTTGTGCTTAGGTGTTTGCAGTTGCTCATTTGTCTGTGATAACTGTGAAACATTAGACTCTGAGAGGAAGCTGGTGTTTTTCAGGGCTTCCCTGATGCTGGTTTCAAGCCACGTGGTTGCACAAGGCCAAAGTCATGGAGTGCAGATAAACAGCAGAGAAGGCTGGGAGCTCTGGAGAGGCTGGAAGGCAGTAGCAGGACATTGTTGTCCTCTCCATCTTTTCTATTGCTCTGTGCAAAAAAAGTGACTGTGAAGTAGAGCAGCACCCATTCCCCTTATGACAGTACGCCGGATTCTGAGTCCTTAGCAAGCTGTGCCTCAGCTGTCACAGGAAGGACCTGTCTTGTGGCACCACCTCTGTGCACACAGGGGATCCTGGGGCCTTACTGGTCCCTACTGATCCCAGAGCCTTGTAGGTCCTCTTGCAATGTTGGTGCTTATTCAGAATGATGCCTCAGCTCATCTGAAAGAAGTTGGGCTGGAATGGAGGTGCCTTGAGTCCAGAGACTGCAGCATCTTTTAACATCTCTCCTTCCTGGTTACATTGCAGACCTGGGGTAACAATTTACAGAATGTACTTCTGGAATTTTGGAGACTCGGACTTCCTCTTTGGCCTGTGAATTTCATTGCCACTTCATTCCTGTCTTTCAGCCAAGTACAGCAGAAAAGTGCTGGGATTGTAGTCAGAGTGTGGAATGTCTTCCCTGTTGAGTTGTGTTGTCATTTTCAACATGGGAGCCTTTTATGTGTGAAGCAGACTTCAAAATTGTCTGAGATTAAATCCCTCCTATTCACAGAGTAGTGGGAGCCATTGTTTGAGGTTCTGAAATTATGGTGGGGTGCTGTGGGGACTGGGACACTTTTCTTGGGGGGACTTGATGTTAATGATCCAAATTTCACTGCCATCTGGACTTAGTATGTTGTTTTGAGCAATGACCATGGAATATATAACCTGTAAATGTCTCAGCAGATTGCATCGAGCAGAGTTTAACAGAGGAAAGCTGTGCTCCATGACTGGATTCTTATTTTTGAATAAGTGACTACACCTGGAGCCTTGCTCCTGGAGAGGAGTGGGATGATGACTGGTTGTTTTACTTGATTCCTCCTGAGATCTGAGTGCAAACCACTGAAAGAGAAGCCAAATGAAACATTAGGGACCTTGCAAGTATAACTCATGATCCCAGCATTGCACTGAAGTTTAAAGCCAATGAAAAGAAAATAATGAGACACGGCTTTTTTAAGAGGCAGGAGTATTTATTACATCTGGTAGTCTAAATCTAAACTCTAAATCTTTACTGTATTCGATCAGATGCCTAAAGGACTGGATTTTTTTTTTCTGATAGAAATAAATTCTCACTGTTGCCTTGGGCGTCTCAATTGTGGGGCTTCAATTTCAGTGATTTGAGATCTATGGATAAGAAAAGAGATGAAAATATCTCGATCTGTATAGCAAATATCTCTAAAGCAAATTGTTGTATGCAAGCAGAGATAGACCTGGGAGCAATGAGAAGGTAGGTGTCATCTATACTGAACAGATAAAAGCTGTAGCTGACTTTGATAGGAGTTTTCTGTGGCTGAAATTTTCCCTCTTGGAAAGGAATAGCAAAAGGCTGGCCATGTGTTTCCATGCTGGAATTGGCCATGACAGAGTCATTTTAAAGCAAGGTGTTTGTACCTTGAAGCAAAGCTGAATTTTGCCCCATGGCTAGGAGCCCTGGCAATTGCTGCCTTCCCAGGGAGCACTCCAGCACCTCTTGTTAACTGCTCATCAGAGCTCAGTTGCTTTACTGCAGCCTGGCCTGGGGACTTGCATATCTTTTGTAGGTTGCTAAGTTATACACAATCCTTTTACTAAACATATACAGCAAATAAAATCACCTAAGTGCTGCATAATGGATCGTGGGGTCAACATCTTTCTCTTTCTTCATTTTGTAGCTTATTTCAGCCTCTGAGAAATGTGAACAATTATGCAGGTGTAGTCGCTACCAAAAGTAAGAAAGATTGAATTTGCTATTTGTAGCACTATAAAGCAAATATAGAATTCAATAATGTGTATTTTCATTATCCTAATGGAAGATTTCAGTATGTTAAATGTGTTCAGATGTCCTTGGCAAAATTGGGGTCAGTCATGTGAAATGGAGACAAAATGTGTTTCATCATCTTGTGGTTATTATACTACAAGGATTTCATTGTAAAGTGCAACAAGTAATTGCAGCCACATTTCTGATGCTATTGACTGCTTTATCTAATGGAAATGATTTCTTTCTTGATTATTTAAAATGAACCTTTTACTATTGTCATGTAAGGAAGTTGTAAAGTTTATTCTTGTTTTTTGGGGGTTTTTGTTGTTTTTTTTTTTTTTTTTTAAATACATTACAGCACCACTGTTAACAACAACAACAACAGATTAAGAGTGTGCACTTCTCAGATGGTTTCATCCAAGGATCTAAAGCTGCATTAGGAAGAATATCTGAATTAAAGTTCCTGTAGGGGGGAGGCAAATGGCAGAGATAATTGATGTGAAACTGTTTCTTGTGCTAGGCCTGGTGGAAAGCTGCACAAGTCCATAGTAACTCATGCATTAGTGCAGGTCCTTGGGCTGAGCTGTGCTTTCCTCAGGTGTGCCTCAGTCAGGGGGGTTTTTGTGTTCCTTCAGGGCCGTGGGATGAAGCTCCCAAGAGACTTCATCCCCCTGGCCAGACCCATGCAGCCCTTGCCCCAGGCAGAGTGCTCGGAGTGGTGTCCCAGATTTTGGGGGATCCACTGCTGCAAGGTTTGGCAGGAGCTGCTCTGTTTCCCAGGGAGCTCTGCAGGAGTGCTCTGCCCGGGGCTTTTGGCTCCACACCTCCCCTTGAACCCAGGGCTGGCTGCAGCACACCATGGATGAGGGTCCTCCTCCGTGAATCATCTTCCTCCTTCGTGTGTCCCCGCAGACACCACTCCAGGGCACGTGCACATGCTGCTGGGAATCTCCTGAGCCCAGAATCTGATCCTGCTGCATGGAGGGCTTGATTTCACTGCAAAACAGGCACAGAGAGATGGGGCAGCTGCAAGGCTGAGAGGCGGGGGGACCCAGCCTTGTCTGGGTTCCGCCTGCCCCAGCCCGTGCAGGCTGTGCCTCTGAGAGATCTGTTTCCCAGATGGTGTCTGAGTGACAAAATGGATTCTCACATGACACTGGAATATGTAGCTTGCTGTCAAAGGTCCGGGCTCTCACTTCCCTCTCTTCTTCATGATCCAAGATGCACTTTATGGCTACCAATTTGCGGACTTAGGATGCACTGTAAAAAAAAAAAATCTTCCTTACAGGGTATTTGCCTGGCAGCAAACATGCATTGCTGTAGGCTTTGGTTCACTGCAAACCTGATATTCAAGTACATCAGGTAAAAATTTCTCAGGTTGTCACAGCCAGGCTTTTCTTTTCCAACCAATAAAACATTCCTCATTTGTTTTGCATTTCTCAGTTGGATGTATAATATCCGTATGCATGAGTGTATATATAAAGGAATAAATAAATAAATGTTATGCATCCCAGAAACATGAGAGACCAAATACCAACACCCGTAAGGCTGCACCTCTGCGGATGTGAAATAGCTGTTGCTCAAAATGGGGTTATTCTAGATTTATACCTGTGGAGCTAAGTGGAACTTCACATGGAGGAAGGCCCAAAACATATGGCAGTACCAATTTTGTTCCGAGCAAGTTTTTAATGATTTCTACCATTTGATCTACTGCATTGTAGATTTTATGGGTCAGTGTGGATAATAAAATAGAATAAACATCTGGTAATGTACAGCTTTGTTTGGGTAGATTTACAGAGCTGGGCAGAGATGCAGCCGGTGTGTGGCTGTGGAGCCAATAAACTGGAGTTATTTCTGCTTTTGGGGGAAGAGTTGATCAGCTGCAAACATCCCCACTGCTGAGTTTGCTCAGCGAGCTGCTCGAGAGCCCCAGCCAATAAGGATGCTTTATGGAGGTGTTTGTACTTTGTCCCCACATGCAGATGTGGGGTTCAGCCTGGCCAGGCCCAGAGCAGAGTGCCAGGATTTACAGGGTCCCCCCAAGCACAGCCAGGGCAGCTTTAGGGCTATTAAGCTGCTCAGCCACAGTGTCAGGATGCTTCTGCTTGCCTCTCTCACACCATTAATTTGCTACCAGTTGTGACCCGTTCTTTCCACGGGGCAGTGAAAAGGAACCTATGGAATGGAGTGCCACAACAGCTTTTTCACCATTAGGCATGGGTTGTTTTTTTACTAATTTTATTTTAGCTTTGTTGCTTTTGAAGAAGACTCTATTATTATTATTATTATTATTATAAACATGGTCACCAGACAAAGTTATTATGTTAAGGCAGAGACATCACATCACTTACATTTCATAGCTCAGTGCAATTTTCATAAAGTGTGAGGCAACATCCAAAAAAACATGACTCAGAATTAGAGTTTCAGAAGATTATTATATAGACATTATTTCCCCCAGGTCATGGGCTTTAGTCAAATTTGGAAGAGAATGAAATTGCCAACAGTGAAAAGCAGACAGAAAGGTATGAGTTCATGAGCAGAGAAATAACATTTTCATTTGTTCCTTCCCCATGGGAAAGATTCAACATTCCGGTAAATGGAGACGGTTATAAGAAATGAATTTTTGTCAGCAGGGATGTGATTTTAAGGCTCACTTATCCATTGGCAATCTAGATTTCTAACCCCAGGAATCTAGGAAATTGCTACAGAATGTAGTCTTTATTATAAACAAGTTTTTTTCCTTTCTTTTCCTTTTTTTTCACCCTGTCTTTTTTAGTAGTTGAGATTTTTAAGGTGCAGGGCTCTGCTGCTCTGAGCATTTCAAGGGGTCATATTGCCACAGAATTATTCTGTGTGGCTTGCTGTCCCTTTGAACTGTGCCTTCTGTGGTGCAGTGATCCCTCTCACCCAGAAATTCCTCTGATCATTGGAACAAGGTTGTTTTTGAGAACTGAAAGCACCCCCAGCAATGTGGCTCATGCAGCAGACTTTGCTCCCAAGGATCTAAGCACCATTCCTTGCTTTGTGGTTTTCTCCCCAGTCCATTTTTTCAGCTCTTCCATTCACAGAAGCGAGGCAAATAAAGTAGCCAAGAGTTTAGGGGGTGGCTCTTGTTTTTGGTGTGCACAAACAGCTGGGATTTGCAGGCTTTCCGTGGCGCTGTCCCAGGCAGACTACTTTTTCTAATTAAAAGATTTTTCTTCCAAGAGAAATGTTCATTTTTTTCCTTCATCTGACTCTTGTAACCTCACTCTGTATTTAGATTCTGTGAAGATGTTCAAGTGCTGTTACTGTGCCTGTGATTTTATGTTACCCTAAGCCCTTCATTTCTGGTGATGCAGATTGGTCTCTAACGTTATTATCTTCTTTTTTAATTTTATTTAAATAACAAGTTGAACATATGTACCTCCTTTCCTCGGTGTGGTTTTGTCCATTTTAATATCTTTTCTTACATCCAAAACCTGTTTGCCTGACTGTATTGTTATCAAGCAATGTTATTGCCACTGCCTGCCAACATCTTACTCACCACAAATTGCATTAGTTCTGTTAGCTTCATTATTATTATGTCCAAACTGGGGTATAATGATTATGGAACATCATGATAGAGGCTGATTAATAAATAAGAATTGATTACTCTGACTTTTTCCATTGTATTAGGCCCAGGTGATTTATACTGTTGATGTCATTTTCTGAAAAACTGCAAATGCTTAAGAAAGGCAGAGAGAGGGGAATATAATTTCCTCTTAGGAATGCACAGCCAAATTGCATTCCTTTGTCTCTGCTGGCATGTGAGGGCAATCAGAGCTTCAGCATTAAGAGCATCGGAGTGATCACTGACTATTTTAGTAGAGAAGTATTTTCCATTTGCTTTCCTTTCTCCTAAGACGTGCGTGTCTGTGGAGTGTTTTGTTTGTGGTGCTGGTTGGCACCAAAGAAAGGGAAAGAGCTTTTCCTTCATGCACGCATACAACTTTTACTAGTGTTTATTCACAGATAGTGTTTAAACATGCCTTAAGAATTGAAAAAAATTAAGCTAAACCAGAAAGTGCTACAGCTGTACTGCTGCATCTGCATTTCCTTCTGCTGATCTGATTCTGCGGGCCTGGAAAAATCCAGGGAGAAACTCCAGCCTGCTCATGCAGGTGTCCTGCTGCTCCTTCCCTGCCAGCACTGCCTTGTACCCGTAATGTCCGTGTTCCTGTTTAAAGGAACACACACAGTTCTGTGTTTGAGGTCTCCAGCTGTACTGCATGCACTGGGCAGTGCCGCAGTTTTTGGGTCTGGGAGGGAGCTGTCATGACCCAGCCATGCTGCAGGTGTGGCAAAAAGTGGTCCTGGCTATTAGTGATTACCTCATCAGTGAGAAATACAATTGGGCTGGAAAAGGTTGAATCTTCTCTTTTAAGACAGTTCTCCTTGGTACTGGAGTTGGAGAGGGGTTTGCCTTGCTTACTCAGGACTGGCTGAGAAGTTTTGAGTGGGGAAGGAAATGGAGTAGGAAGAATAAAGTACCACCCTCACACCTCTCAGGGTATCATTGATTACCAAATAAATAATGTAGCAAAGAATGCCACTGAGCAGTTACTTGCCTCCTGTCTTTGCAATAAAAACACAATTTTCTGTATGCACTTGGTTTAATTCTGGCTTGTGTCTGTCCCGTGACTGACTAACCCTTGCTGTTTCCAAGACATTTTACAGTGGCAAGATTAATCCTTCTAAGGCTGTGAATTACCTTTTTCCACCATCACTGTGGCTTTTATCACTGCCAGGGAGTCAGTGCATGGATAATGCAGCCAAACCCTGGGAGATGTTTTGGGCAGCTTCCCATCCCCAGGTCGAGGAGGGGCTGGGTGGGCTGGGGGCTCTCCTCAAGGCTGGACAGGGACCCCATTTGCTGCGTGCTTGGTGGCCTGGCAGCAGCTGGCAAGGTGAGAAGCCTCTGAGGCTGTGGCTGGGCAGGGGGAGCGTGTCCTGGGGCCAGGCAGAGCCTGAGTCCTGCAGGGATGGGGAATGGGAAGTGGTTTTTGCCTGACGCGTGTCCTTCTTATCTGAGAAGCAGCACTGAATGGAGCTATTCCAGGGGTTTTGGTTGGTTTGGTTTGGTTTTTTGTTTGTTTGGGGTTTTTTGTCTGATTTTTGTGTTGTTTTCATTGTTTGTTTGTTTGTTTCTCTGGAAGGAAGCACTCAGTTTGGCAGTGGGCTCCTAGGAAAGCACTGCTTGTGTTCCTGCAGTATTTATTGTAATTCCTAGAGCTGTCAGTCAGAGCCCAGGCTTCGAGGTGCAGACACAGGCTCACATTGCTTACAGTCTATGAGAAATATAATGATCTGTACCTAGTCAAGGGAAGCATTTAATGAAATCTCTTTCAGACATGGGAAACTAAGGTTTTTACTGCTTGTTGATAAAGTCATTCTCTTCTTACTAAGTGTTCTGTTGGGAATGGAACTGAAAGCTCTCGTGTCTGATTGTTTCTTTTGCTGGAGCTAATGTTTTGAATACATGTTTGACTCTGGAATAAATGTTTTATGTTATAGTGTGGTTGTTCCTGTGTAAAGAAGGAGCAAAAGACTTCTATTACTAAGTGATTTTGGGAGTCAACAGTTCAGGGAAATTGGAAATTATGAGCAAAAAAATCCTGAGAAATAACTCAGGTTACTATAACCCCACCTGACCTGAGCAGTCACTGGACCGGGGATGCTTTAATGCAGGGCATTGCCCTGGTGTATTTTATTTTCCTGTGGTGCTCTGCTGCCTTGGCACGTCCCGTGAAGTGGATGAAACACAGAGGAGCAGTAGGGCCCCATCCCAGAGCCAGCGTGACCGCTCCAATTTAGGGGTCAGGAGCAGCCAATGCTCTTGCTGCCATTTGGTGCACGCGTGACTGGGGCTCATTGTTAGAGCCACCAAGATCCACCTGTGAAAATGCCCTTGGAGATCAGTCTGCATGGAGGAGGAAAGGAACGCGGATTTGCAGTTTATTACCACTAGAAGCCCTAAGAAGAAAAGCAATAGTTCCTTCTTTTGTAGTTGGTGCAAGGCTTCACCAACACCATCACACCAATCCCTCCAGGAGCTGGCAGCTGCCAGCTTGATTTGTCTGGCCCATGCAAGTGAGGCAGAAAAAACATTCCAAATTTACCATTAGAGTTTGCTTTCTACACTTGGAGCTAGGTCCCAGTTTTGCTTTATGAAAAAGAAAATTCTGAAGTTTGGGAGCTTTGTATTTTGCATATATATTTGGTATTTCAGTGTCCAAGCCTGGCAACTCTGTTAAGAATTTGTTTTTCACAAGTAGCATTTCTTACTGCAGTCGTGGCATTTGATAGTTTCCTCCATCTGCAGATCTTCCAGAGCTTTTCTCCAGCCCAGCCCTTCTCGCAGGCTACAGGCAGAGACTGGAGAAGTGAATGTCACCTCCTTCCCCTTGCCCACGTTTGGATTCATGCCATTCACTCTTCAGCTGGTAGGGAGGAAATTGTGGCAATTATTGCAGTGGTTCAATGTGAAATCCTTTCAGCCTTTTTCTTTGCTTCTCCAGGGAAATTGAATCTTTTAGGGGGAAAAATAGGGGAGGGAAAGTTATCATACTGCAGATTTTTGTAATTTTTTCCCCCCTTACAGAGCTGCTATGGGAAAAGATGAGGCAGGCCTATGTCTCTTGACTCCTATTATTTTGGCTGTAATTTAACCTGTTTCTCTCTGCCCTGTTCTGAGCAAGGGAAATCACATCCATCTTTGGCAGCAAATATTTCATATAAGGGCTTTGTTGTAAGGAAAGACTGTAACAACTTCACCTTAACTTCCACTGCCTTTTTCTTTGTAATGCTTGATCTCATGGTCTTGCTGAAAAGGCCAATTGCTGGTGTTGGGCTCTGGAGCCCTTTGGGTGCTGTCAGTGGGATGTCTCTTTTCTGCAGCCCACCCTGCCCTGGCTGGATGGGGACAGAGGCACCAGCACGGCCCCTGGCCCTGGACCCTTGCTCTGTTGGTGGAGGCAACTGTCTGAGGTATTCTTTGAAACTCAGGGAGGAGTTTTTCGGGGGGTTTAGCCTGATTTCTGGTCAATGGGGGTTTTCATGGTTGTGGGGTTTTTGTTGGGGGTTTTCTTGTGGGATTTTTTTGCAGGGAGTCAGAGAGAGGAATCTTTCTCTATGAAGTAAGATTGTGAGGGCAGAGCTCATTTCAGAACACCACTGTAAACAATCCTCTCTTACACGACAAAACCTGCCAGCCCTTCAGAGTTAGGAAGTGTTCAGGGATAGGTCTTTTCCTGAGCATCCAGATTGAAACATCCTGAAGTTATTTTTTGATAGTCTTTATTTTTGATTGTCAGCTTTTTTCATGGAATCTCTATAAAGAAACCCAAGATCTGGACCACCTCGAGCTGCTAGCCAACTTCAACAATTTCTTGGAACCCTGGCATGGAAGACAGGAAGGTTGGTTGTGGGTGATGTGTAACAGGAGAACATGCTCTGTATATGTTTCCTGCTCCAGAAGAAATAGGAGAAATTAGACCAGTGGCTTGATAAATTATATGAAAAATAGACCTTGCTTGCTAATAGACTGTGAAGAAACTGATGTAGTGAAGATGATCTGTAATATTTCATATTTCTCTGAGGAGAAAAAATGATAAACTCGATGGTGTGTGATTTATTCTGTTTCTGAACATAAAGAATAATCCCAAAGTCAACTGTCTGTCTCACACCCCAAGGCCCGGAGCAGGATTTACGCTGGGGTTTGTTATAAGGACTGCGGAGGAGGGAGCTGGTGATTAATGATGGAGCTGGAAAAGTCTACAGATGGGATACTTATGCAGAAACTGCAGCCTTGTCCTCATGCCTGTTTTACTGCCTCAAAGAGCAAATATGATGGCAAATATTTTCAATTGCTTGGTGTTTGTTTTGGTGGTTTGTTGGGGTTTTATGGTTTTTTTCCCTATCACTCCTTCCTTTTGTTCTCGTTCTCTTGGCACATACAGAGGTTTGCCCTTCACTGCAGACCTGACACTCGATTCATGCTGTGTCTCTGCTGAAAGCCTTATGTAATTTAGAAGCTCAATGAACAGTTTCCTAGGACCAGAAGAGTTCTTTTTCTTTGTTCAGCTCCTGTAAAAGTGGATCTTCATCTGATTCCTGAGAGACCTCCATGGTTCAGCAAAGATCACAACTCCTTTTGCTTCTTGGCCTCAGGACCAACTGCTGTGATCATGGTCTTGAGGATGAAGTACATGAAAGCAAAGACCTTTGAAATCTGACATATTCTGCAACAGAAGATAAAAGGAGAAAAAGCCCAAACCCAAGCCAGAGAGAATGCCACAGAAGGTAGGCCATATAGGAGGACATGTGCTTTTTTAGGGATTAAGTGGGATATCATGTATAGGGAGAAAAACATATGCACAGAGGCTTTTGGGTCCGTCAGGTACTTTGTAGTGTATTTATACCCACACATTTCCACTTTCAAAATATGTATTAAAATGTAGTCACTATCTGAACAAGGATGAACTTGCAGAAACAAAAAAATTGTTGGGTAGAATCATACATAGATGAAACAAAGTTATGGTAGAGAAAGACCAAATGGAAACTGTAGACTGCAGCAGTTTATAATTTACAGTGAACTGTCTCCCAAGACATGAGGGACAGATTTTGACTAGACTTTCCTCAGCTCATGAAGAGAAAGCTTGACAGAAATTGCAAAGGTGCTTGAGAGACAAGGTAACAAGCAGACATTCAAAACTTCTTTCTCTAGGTGTTGACATGATACAAGCTGTGGTTAGGTGAGCAGTTGGAGTGTGACATAATAGTGCTGGATTTGAAGGTTGTGAGAAGTGGGAGAAACCCAAACCTCTTGATAATGCTATGTGTGTATTTTTCAGTGCCTGCAGCCTTATTCTGAAAAAGGCAAGTTCACAGATGTTAGGGCCAGAGGGCAGGCAGTTGGCTATGAAACCTTCCACCTTTTGGGTCACTAGTTCAGAAATACCCTGCTCCATCTGAAAGTCATTGCCATCTGCTGGGTGGCTGCAGGCCAGCACGGGATGGAGGAATGGCATCAGGCCAAGCACAGGCAGCAGCAAAGGTGGAGCAGACAGCAGGGCTTCCTCTGATGGCCCTGAGGTTAAAGGGGGTAAATGACCCTCTGGGCCCCAGAAGAGGCTCAGTGGGCAAGCAGAGAGTCTGTGGGAGCTGCAGCCTTTAATTGGGTTGGATGGAAAAGGACCAATTTGATGTCTAAGGCACGTCCTTGTAACACACTCCTTTAGCATTAGGTTATGATACTTTTTACTCTGGATGCTTGTATGACTTTTAAAAAGAAATCTTATTTAAAATTGGGAAAATCAAGGAGAAAACAGAATGCTTAGGGCACACAGAGTGAAATGTGTAAGTGCATGTATCTTTCACATGCAGGGTGCTCAGAGTTGTGTTAGTTAAGCAGGTAATTGCTAATTTCTCACATTTTTCAGTCAGAGTTCTTTTGCTGCAGTGTGCCCACTAAAGAGACCTTGTCTATAAGCACTCCTAAGTGACAGCTGGGAGACATGCAGCAGGAGTTCATTTGTTTATTTTTATCTAGTAGCCCCTGAAAAAACTGATGAACACTTTGATTTGACAAGGTCGTACTGAGGATTTGTGAGGATTAACCTACATGTGGCGTTTACTGAGAGATCAGACAGGTCGCGAAGATTGGCATTAGGGAGTCTAAGAAGATCCTTTTCCCTTCCCCTCTCCCCTGAAAGCCTCAATCCAATTACTGTCTTATTTTTGACTCAATAAAAGGGAAATGAGCGCGTGCCATCCCTCACGTGAGGAGTGGATGGTACTGTGTCACAACAAGGAGCAGGGTGAGTGATGATCTGCCTCCCTGGGCTCTCACCCACCTGATGGTGCAGGATTATCACACAGTTGTTGGAGTCATGTCTTCCAATGGCCTTTTGAGCTTCTGTCACGCTGCCTCCTCTTGGGAAGGGAGAAGTAGTTACCTTTGTGTGCTGAATGAAGCACTGACATAATGGATATTGTTATTTGCACTTGTGTGTTTGGAGAGAACAGCGGAGTTGGAGGAAATGCCTTTGAAAGTGACTGTAAAAACACACCATCTCACATCATAGAGCACATCCCCCCTTGCAGGCAGATGAGGATCTCTGTGCAGAGAGCACAGCCAAGCCCTGGCTCCCTGCTCCCAGGACCTTTGCTCCCTGTGTCTGAGGGAGGGACAGGGATAGGGACAGGGGCAGGCTTTACCTGCTCCTTCCCTGGTGCTCACTGTGCAGACTCCAGAGCAGTGCTCCACAGCCATCTCTCGTGTCAGCAGCTCCCTTGCTCTCAGGACATTTCTTATTTACTATTGCTTCTTCCTGCGTGCAGGAGCACTGAAATGCCTTTTGCTGAATGATATTTAGTGCAGCCTGTTTATATTTCTGTAGCACTGCAAACACCGACTGCTTTGTTGTGAGAGTGCTCTGCATCTTCTCTGTTCCTCTGAGGAGCTTGGCAATCTCTCGCACAGGCTGGGAAAGGGCAGAATGGTGCTGTACCTGTCCAGGGGCACTATGGGGTGGGGGAGAGCCTTGACATGACTGAACTTGGGGTGTGTAAGGAACTGGGGCACACAGGGCACAGCAAAAACTTCCATCCTGTAAAAAACAACCCAAAAAATTAGGCTTTACACTTGGATTTAGAAGGTCTGAGTGCCAAACGCATTATATCTCTGCTTGTGCCGAAAGCTGTGGAAGGGGTTAATTCCTGGTTTGTGGGGCTGTGGCACTGTGGTGCTTTGCTCCTGGAGGGCTCTCTGGGGTGGTGGTCACTCACCTGGGGTGGGGTTGCAGGAGAGGACAGTGCTCCCTGAGGTCTGAGTCGTGAAAGCCTTGTGGTGAGGGGTAGGACTAGTAAGAAGGGGTGTAGCTGAAGGAGGATGGATGGATGGATGGATGGATGGATGGATGGATGGATGGATGGATGGATGGATGGATTTATTGAGCGATGCATAACCTCTGGCTCCCAAATTGTAGGATTTGTGAACACTCTAAATTCTATTATCACAGATGGGGGATTAATTATTAATTTATTCTTTAATCAAAACTAATTAAAAATAATTTTGAAGAGTAGGAAGCTGTTCATTAGGATGCTAAGAAGGAAATGACTACATAAACTGGGCTGTGAGACATCCCCTAAACCCAGATGTTTGCTTTATTGCTGCTGCTGACTGAAGAGACCAGTTCCAAACTACACATCTGCTTTATAACACTGCTGGTCAGGGGCTCTGGACTCCAGGGAATGCTGCTGGAGAAAACCCCTGATGAAGGGCAGGAGCAGGGTCTCCTGGGCTCAGTTCTGCTCTGTCTGTATGGCCCTGACCAGCTTTGGCAGCCCTGATTTACCTATTTTATCATATTTTGCCATGTGTGCCAGGGCAGAGCTGGAAAAGGAGCCTCCCATCTCTGCCTCCAGCAGAGTTTGGTTTGTATGATGTGTGGTGTCCCATAGGAATTTACAAGGTTAACACCACCAGGAACAAGATATTGGCTCAATTTCATTGCCTTTTTTGCTTTCTCGAAATGAGGTCTGACAGGTTTGAGATTGTTTCCAAACAGAGCTGCCACACGGTTAGGTTTTAGTGTTGGCTGGCCCTGCTCATGTTGTGGTGTGTGTTGGAGCTGCATATTCCAATTAACTTTTTATGGCCCTGCACAAGGGGGAGATAAGTTAATGTGAACCAAATGTGTGGTTAGCACCATGGTACCTGCTCTCCTCTCAGGGAATCCAGATAACAGCACATTTGGCTCCAGAGAGAGAGTAATTGCAAGTCAGGGCTTTATAGGAGAAACGTTGAATTGGATAGGTTAAGACAGTTTCCAATCTAAAAGAAATGCAGAGCAGATACATAACCCCAAAAAATCCTGCAAGGTTTCTGAAATGTATTCAGAAAATATATTAAAACCATACCGTGGGCTGTTTGAACAAATCAGGGCTTTCCCCTGAGCTCTCTGCACCTCCACTTTCATCCCTTCGGCCGTGAGGAGCCCCGAGCCCATCGGGGTGGGCAGAGCTGCTTTGTGCCTGGCTCTGCCAGACACACACCTGTGCCCAGGAAAGGTCTGAGCAGCCTGACCAGGCTGGGGTGGGAATTGCAACATCCCAACCTGACTGGTGGTTGAATTTTATGTGGTAGGGCTTTAATGTGCTGAAAATTAAAGGATACTGCCTGTATCCTTCCTGGTGTGTTGGTTACTCCTGAACATAAAGGGGTGCTGAGTGAAATGATAATTTTCTGCCAAATAAAAATCCCAGTAAAAAAAAAAAATGTTGATGTTTTCTACTTATCACCTAGTGCCTGCTCTCACCTGTCTGCTCTTTCTTTATCATTTTAATAGTCAAAGATACAGTAATGAAGGATGATCAGTCTTGAATCAATTAGCAGAACTGCTAGTTAATGCACTGTGATTTTCCTCGAGTGAGGAAGCAGGTTTGAAGAGAGGCATGAGATGAAATAGGAAGCAAATTACCTTCTGCTTTCTTAAGGATGCTGTGAAAACCAATATTAAAATGCCTGTTTATTCTCAGCCCCTACCCCCCACCTTGTGACAGCTGTTCTTAACTCTTCTAAAAAGGCATAACCATCCTCTTTATGATCTATTCCTTTTTATAACATTTATGTTGCAGGGAAAGTTGTCTAGTTGTTTTAGTGATGCCTGGCTTCTCCTCCTGGCTCTGCTATTGTCTTTGGCCCTGATTCAGCAAAGCACTTAAGCACATGATTATCTTTACTTTTATGGGATGGTACATGTGTTTACAGCTAAGCATGTGCTTAAGTGCTTTGCTGAATCAGAGATTTTGTCTGTAACCTTGGATTTATGTCTCAACCTATTCACAAGTAAAATGAGCTTAATGGTTACCTCCAGTGATACTATGAGATGCAAAGAAAACACAGAATGGCTCGAGTTTCTTTCACAAACAGCAAAACCCAAATGCCCAATATATTGTATATTGCTTTGTTTCAGTATAAACAAGCCTGTACTGAAGCCACCCAGACATTTTTGACATTATCACTAATCCATTACATTTATTGTTCCCTATGGGTTTGTTGTTCTTGTCTTCACTGTTTTTGTCAAAACAACCCTACCTTGCCTTTGGTTGTGTTTTCAGACACTTAGGTGTGTGTGTGTATATATATATATCAGCTTTCAAGTCCAGACTTGGAATTTCAGCTCCTCTTAAATAAATAAGGGTTCTGCATCTAAATCCCATTGGCAGTTTTGAAAAAACACCCTCTGGACTGATAATAATCTGCTAGGTTTGGATTGTGGTGCTTTGACTGATGTGGCAGGAGAAGTGACTTCTAAATCCAAAAAGAAACAAAAAACAGCAACCCAGTTTTCTTCTCTCGTTGATTCCCAGCCCATTTTGGATGTGCCCAAGGAGTGTTTTACACAGGAACAACCAAGGCAATATTCTGCTAGAAGTAGCAATTCCCATTACTTTGGAGGAAGGCATATTCCCTCCTTATTGTAACATTTTTTCCACTTAGGCATAATAACCCAAAAATGCCAGATTTCATTTCACATGATACCTGTGCACCAAGGTGTGACCCACAGCAGTGGCAGAGCTCCTGAGAAACCCCGGAGTTTTTGCTTTGTCCCACTGGCACTCCCCAGGCCCCACTGGGGAGCTGCATCATTCTGAATGTGTCACACAAATTCTTGTTTAATCCCATCCTAAAAGCCCTGTGTACAACAGAAGGTTCTTTTACCCTTTATTATGATTTCCTACTCCATGTTCTTTAAGACAGGTTTGCTGCCAAGAACACAGGCAACTTTTAGTGTTTTGCAGTACTTTTCAAAACCTGTTAAAATCTTGAGTTCCCTTTGAGGGAGGGTACAGCTCTACTTTCTTTTCCAAAGCCTTAGAGCAATATTTTCTGTCTTTTTCCACATCCAGTGTATAGAGTTGAAAATCTTCAGAGAAGGTGAGATTTTACATTACTGCTTTTTGGAGAAATACTAATTTTAGTATTGAGCTCATGATCTTCATACACAGCCATTTGCATTTGGGCTTTACAAATGTTTAGGGTTATATATATTTCTTTCTGAATAGAAAATAATTAATTAAGTCCTGTCTCTTGACTGGATCATAGATGAAGTGTAATGGCAGTTTGGAATATTCCCTAGAGATACTTTAGACCAGCTGTCACTCTCATCTAGTAGATTTTATCACACAGAAAATTGTTTGGGAATCCTTTTCATAAAATAAATAACAATGCTGAGAAATCATTCAAACAACAGTGAATGCTTAAAGAAAAAGTGGTATTCTGTGGAAAACTGTGTATGTTTTGCATGTTTCAAAAAGTATAACTTTAAATACTGAAATTTTACACACTGAAGAAGAGCTGCTATGTTGAAAGTTAGAGTTTCAGGGAAGTTTGTCACTAATACAGGCACAAGGACTGTTGTTGCACTGGAATACCCAGGCTCAGCACTTCAATCTGCCTTGGGGACTTAAACCCTCACTTCAATAAAGTTAAATTATTGTACAATAAATAGAGATAAAAAATGAGCATGCTTAATGCAGAGCTGCAAGACTAGTTCTGTGTTGTCTATCAAGAAAACCAAGATTAATTGAACAGCACTCTAAAAATAAATTCCCCGGATCCCCTGTTTGGATTCCAATAAACAGAAGAATGGGAGAAGGGGTTGGGATGTTTGGCATCAGTGCCAGGAGGGTCTGAACCCTCAGTTCCTTCTCCACGTGGATTTCTCATGTTTTCTGAGCATCCCATCACTTGGGACAGGGTTCAGAGTGGCCAACTCCACCCCTCAGAGTGTGGAGTGGTTTCCCACCTGGGGATCCGAGGGGTTTGTGTCCAAGACAGAGCAGCCCTGGGTAAGAAGAGTTTCACCCTTGGGGGTATTAAGCTGATTTCCTGGTCATTCTTTGTGGATTTAAATGGTGAATCTTAAAAGCTTTGAGACAGGACCAAGCGTGTGCAGTGTGTTAGGGTATTAGAAGGCATTCAAGGGCTTTCTCAAGAAAACTCAAGGAGAAAGTTGCATGTGCCATATCCACGTGAGATTTGGATGGATCATGTGTAATTGATGTAATAAAAGAAAAAGCAAACTTTTTTTTGCCTTACCCATTAAGCTGCAGTTTCTAAAAGCTAGAAAGTCTTTGTAATTGGTTATGGGGCTTCAGAAGAATGTTCAGACTAACAGAATAGCACCAAAGTTTCAGGAGCTTTTGATCCTCTTTCCAATAATTACCAATAACTTCAGTTACAGGTAGAGATCAGCACAAATAATTTTCTGCAACTGACATCTCTCAGACTCTGGATTGCACTGGATTCCTGGTGGCTTTTGGTTTTAGCGTTTAGAAACCAGTGGTTATTTCCTTGGTCCTGGCTGGATTTCCCAATCCTTCAGTTCAGCTGCTGCTCCCCATGACGTGGGTGCCTCTGTCCAGCAAGTCCTGTTTGCTCTCTGGCTGCAAGTGTAGGTGTTACCTGAGCAACATGAAGGTAGTTTCTGAGTCAGTGGAGAAAGGACAGAGTTATTTTCAGGTTAGGGCTTGGCTCTAAGAAGACTCTTAGGAAGTTTTGTTGAGAACTGTGATTTACACAGAAGTGTGCTGGCAAAGCCACATTAAGCTCCTTGGTGCTCCTTGGTAGACCCTTACTTAAGTCTAGAATAGTGTTAATTCAGTCGTGTTTACATCCTAAATAGCTTTCACATTAGTCAGGTATTGTCTTGCAGTGTAGTTGGGATCATTTAAGAAATCACCGTATTCCCAGCTGGCAGTTGCCACCCATGGAGACATTCCAGGTTGTTTCAGGTTCAAGAAAAACCATTTCTGCCCCATTTTCATGTGTCTCCCCATGCTGATGCTGCCATTGGTGCTGTAGTCCAAGAACCTGCAGAAACAGGGGACAGCCATTTCCTAATTTCTCTATTCCTCTTACTTTTTGACAGGCCTGGAAAGAGCTGGTTCTCCCACCCCTCCCTCTCTTGGCCCTATTGCTGAATTGAAAGATTTGGCAGCACAGCTTCCAGCCCCCTCAGTGGGGAGTGAGAAAAGCTCCTGTGAAGGTGATGAACTCTGACCTACTCCGTTTCACTCTGGAACAGGCCACTGGGAGCAGTTGTAGCGAGCTGGTCACTGCACTCAGGAGCGAGTAACTCCTCACCCTGCTTGGGTTACACCCCAAGAAATCTCTAGCCAGAGGACGGCTGCTGTCCTTAGCAATTGTGTCTGCACAGGGGTTTGTAGCACTGTTCAATTAACACACTTCACAGGTTTATTCAGATTAACTTCCAGTTTGTAAGTGTGAAAAGCAAGCCCTTGATGACACCTGGCTGTGCAATTCAGGGCTGTTTGCTGGAAGCCGGTGCTTAGGTAATTGATATGGTTGCACTTTCACTCATCAGTAAGCATTCAGCTACAAGGACCAAGTTAGACTACATTTCTTTGTCCTCTCTAAAATAGAAGAGAATTTTACACCTTTTTGACTGTCATTCAGCTGTGTTATAGCTTTCTGGTGACGCCAGCTAGAACTAATTTTAATCTTACCAAGCCTGCCAGAAGATGAGTATTTTTGACACAGGAGTTCCAGGGCGCCTAAAGGAATTAAGTTCTTTATAAAGACCTGTTTTCTTATTTACACCTGTCTACTGTGAGAATATTTTTGAGTGCCTCAATTTGTTTATCAAGTGCAGAACATTTGTTCAAAACAATCTCTGTAAGAGTATTGCAGTCTATTAAAAATTTTATCATTTTAAGTGCGAGAGCTGTTAAAGTGAAGAATTTGGAGTATTAAGAGCTGTCACAGCCAAGTGTCAGGGCCTGAGTGTCAGTGAGTCTCATCACTCCTGTAGTGCAGGGTGACAGGATTGGTGCAGGAGTTTCAGAGAAGCATAAAACGAAACTGTCATTAAACTTACTCCAGTAGTTTTTCACTATTTACCTTCATGTTTATTATTTCATATGACTTCACCCTGCCATTCCTTAGAGAATATTATTAAATATAATGAATTCAGTTAGTTACAGGCCCCATATCCAGGCTTAGCCTTAGAAGCTCCAGCTTCCCTTTGATCTTCGACATACCAAAATGTGTGATTATGCTATAAAAAGATAATAGAGAGAACATCAAAGGAAAGTTGAAAAATGCCAATGTGGCTTAGTAACATAACAGCTTAAGAATAGCAGCATAACATGGAGACAACCCTAGTTATGTCTTAATGCATTTTAATATGTGCTCTGCAAAAACACAGTAACACTGGTGTCTGCAAAGCAGGAAAGCTCTCCCTTCTCCGGGAAGTCTTTTCAAATAGAGGATATATTTGCAAGTTACTATTACAGTCATGATATGTTGGCTGGAAGAAATTCTGTTCATGTAGATGATCACTGGAGAGGCTTTCCCGCCTCATCCCTGAGCTCCTGTCATTCCACCTCTGGAGTTAGTCAGGGTTTAACCTTTGAAGGCAACAATAACTGTCTCCCATGGGAACATCAAAGCCACCTTTGGCCAAGCGGTGATTTAGGTGTACTTACTGTACCTCAAGCTAAATGTCAAGTGTGATTAAACCTTCCTATCATGGCATGCTTTAAGTAACAAAGTGCAGGAACTTAGGAGTGACTGCAAGCCCTGAAGACATCTCTGGTTTGGATGTGCTTTCAGTCTGGATGTTGTGCTCTCACACTTGGACAGCAGAGCCCCTTTTCCTCTCTGGAGGAGGTGGGATGGATGCACGCAGTGTTGGGTTAGGTTCTCTACAGAAGAAGCTTCTCACCCAAAACCCCCCCAAAACCAAACCAAACCAAACCAGAAGCACCCTGTGCTTCCTTCAGCACATCCACAGCACTCTTGCTGCTTACAGGAGTTTCATCTTTCACCCAAGGGTTTCACCTGCACAGGTTATTCAGAGAAACCCAGTAAGAGGTGTCCCTTAACAACAGCCCCAGCTTAAAAATGCAAAATCCAAAAGACAAACAGATAAAAGTGATGTTACCAGAGCTTGGCAGAAGGAGAGAAGCACTAACTACTTCTAAAGGGCCGTGAGAGAGCCAAGGCTTTGTCTGTTCCAAAATCATTGTTGATCACTCAGTTGTTTCCATGTGAAGCCTGGGGCACTCACAGGGTGTCCCATGTTCTGGCAGAGAATTTCTGATGGGATTACTGATACAGGACATCTCCATTTTAAGAAAACTGCCCAAAATACCAAATTTAAGACAGGTTTCTGGTTTGTGACAAAGGCTTGGCACCTAAAAGTTAAGTTTGTTAGTAGCTTTTGTAGATCCCAGTATTTACTTATGTGGCTACACCTAGAAATTAAAGATTTCTGCTAGTTTTACCAGCCTGTGGTAACTGGAAGATTCAGATTTCACTGAAGTGCTTCCTGTCATTATGGCCAGTGTTCAGAAATTCAGTATGTGGAGCAGACAAGTTACATCCTTAACTCCTATGATGCATTAAGCAAATATTTTTTCAAGATTGCCATGATGATGGGACGTTTATGTGTGCAGTAGGTAAAACCTTAATAACCAAGGCCTTTCACCTTGGGGACAGGGGAGTTTTTGGATTAAAGCTCAGTTGGCTTTAAACTGAAAGAGAGTAGGTTTAGATTAGAGATTAGGAAGAAATTCTTCCCTGTGAGGGTGGGAAGGCCCTGGCCCAGAGTGCCCAGAGCAGCTGTGGCTGCCCCTGGATCCCTGGCAGTGCCCAAGGCCAGGCTGGACAGGGCTGGGAGCAGCCTGGGACAGTGGGAGACGTCCCTGCCCATGGCAGGGGTGGCACTGGATGAGTTTTAGGTTCTTTCCGACCCAAACCATTCCTTGATGCTGTGATTCTGTTCATATTCTCTGCATGTTCCCATGGCTGTATATTGGATATTGTTAAGAACTAAGCATTTATATTTTTGTTACAAAGGTGGTAGGCCTGGTCCTCTTTTCTAACAGACATTTGAAAGTCTTTTGAGGATGGTAGAAAGTTGTCCCATGCAGACACCAAAGTTTTTAAAAAACAAAACAAAAGTGCAAGAAGAGTTGTCCAACGTTGTTTTACTTTGGTTTGTTTTAGAATGTTTTTTATCCCCAAACCTTTCCAAACAATGGAATGGGTGCAGAACATTATCTGCTGAGGTCCTTGGCTTCAAGGAGAAAGCAAGGAGGGGACAGAGCCAGCTTCCTTTCCATTCAGCAGGGAGAGGATGGGCCAAATTTCCCACCTCTCATCCTCACTTGTATTCTTTAACATCTGAAGAAAAATAAGGTCCCACTGAATTCATTACTGTTTAGGAAAGAGAATTAGTGTACCCAGATGACTTACAGACTACATAAAATGAGATATTACTTTTTTTTTATTGTAGGAAGGCACCCACTAGGGAAAGTCTGGAGTACTGAGAGCTGTGAGACCTCCTGTTACCTCCAGCTCAACATCATCCCTCTCTGCTGAATTTTGTGTTTAATGGAGGAGAAAAACATAGGAAAGCACTGTCCTAGGTTGAATTAGTGCATTGGTGGTTTTGTTTTCTTTATTGCCTCAGTTTGAGTTCTTTCACTTCCAAAACCTTGTTTATTCATTCAGGTGTTGTGTAGACAACTCTCACATTATACAGTCCTGATGATTTTAAGTATTTTGGCTGGATTTTAAATAGGAAATGGAAGTGTTTCACTTCTTCTTCTCAACAGATTATCGAGCTAGAAATTTTACTAGATGATCAAAGGAGTAGTGACCCAGGATGGGTTTTTCTGCTTGTCATAAAGAAATGTGAAGAAGTAAGTACTTCTCTGTACTTATTTCTTGTTATTAAAAATAATTACATAATTCAATGAAGAAATTTAATGAATGAAAAATATCTACATCACAGACTGACCATATTCCTTACTTTCTTTTCAAATACTTCTTAAAAAGCCTGGCAGTGTTGTGGTGCAGCAGAGCAGGGAGGCAGCTGCCAGTGCCCAGAGAGCTCCTCAGGGACCCCGCAATTTGTGTCCCAAAGACGTGTCCTGCCAGCATGGTCACCCTGGGAGCTGCAGGGCACAGCAGGAGCAGCTTTTGCCTCTCCTGTCCCCTCACACCTCCAGGTTCCAGAGGTGCCACAGGGGAGTTGATTTTGGGGGAATCAAAGCCCTCCCTGTGTGTGTCCTGGCAGCACTATGATGCCCTTGGGGGCTGTTCCTCAGCTCCAGCAGTGCAGTTCTCCTCTGCTGCTGCCAGGAGGAGTTGGGGAATCCTGGAATCATCCGGCTGAAGGGACTGCAGCCCCTGAGACCGAGCAGGCTTCTCAGGGCTTCATCTTCCCCAGGCTCTCCCAGGCCAGCCTGTATCACCTCCTGTCCCCACGGGCTCTGTCACCAGCCTCGGGCCTCGCAGAGGGTCAGCCCTTCCCTGGGAAGGCATGTGAAGATTTTTTTCACTCAGTTCATTGTTTTACATTCCAGAAAACTTCAGAATAGTGTTTTAGGAGTCAAAACCAAAAACAAACAGAGAAACTGCAAAAAAAGGAAAAAAAACCCCACAAAAACCTTACCAACTGATAAAAAAAACCCCCAAAAAACCACCACCACCAACAAAAACCCCAAAAAACAACCAAACAAAAAAACCCCAAATACACAAAACCCAAAAACAAGTTATGATTTTCTTTCTGTGTATGCCTGTGGGAGATCTGTCCCTACTGTGCCCCAGCAGGACTACAACCTGCCAGATGGCAAAGGCAGCTCTGCTCCAGCTCTTCCTGGACTCCTCCTTGAGCAGTACTTTGTCCCCAGCAGTTGTGTGGGGCTTTCTAAATATGACAGTAAAATTTACCTCAAAGTCCTCCTTCTTTTGGACCTTAGCACTTGGAAACATTGGCACTTTTAGTGTTCCAATTAATGCTTTTATTTTGAGAATGGGTGCTTTATAGCTGGACTTTGGCTAGTTGAGACAGGCACCGAAAGGGAGGTGATACTGAAACCTAAAAGTGATGGAATTTAAGAGAAAAAGGGAGCCAGAAGATCATGTTTTGATGAACAATTCACATAAGTATCTTTTCTGAAGCAGAGTTTTCTTTCTGTTGTTGGAGACCTGGCCTGTTGCACATGCATAGAAAAAGAAATAGGTTGGGATTGAAAAAAGGGGAAAAATCAATCAGATTATACCAAAATCATCAACACGTTAAGAAAGAGCACTTCCTAAGCCTTGAAGTGATCTATCAGCATTTTTGCCAGCAGACACTAGCTACAGGACTGTGTTTTTAGTTTCCCTTTATGTTGTTCTGAGGAAAGGTGAAGCTGGGAGTGCACCCAGGAGGTGCGGGAGGGTTCCTGAGAGGGTCGGGAGGGGCTTTGCAGGTGAGCAGGGGGTAGAGGAGGAGCCCGGGAGGGGCAGGAGGAGATGCAAGAGGTGAGGAAGCAGCCCCAGGTGAGCAGGAGGTGCAGGAGGAGATGCAGGAGGAGATGTGGGAGGAGCCCCAGGTGAGCAGGAGGTGTGGGAGGAGCACCAGGAGGTGTGTGAGGAGCCCTGGGAGGTGAAGGAGGAGCCCCGGGAGGTGCTGGAGGTGTGGGAGGAGCCCCCAGAGGTGAAGCAGAAGCCCTGGGAGGTGCAGGAGGAGCCACAGGTGAGCGGCCGTGGCGCTCAGCCCGGTGGGCAGTAGGTGGTAGTGAAAGCTCGCAGTGCAGGTGGTCTCCTAGTGCCCCGTTAGCCACTTGGATTTTGCAGGGAGGATGGGCAGAGGAGTGGGAAGAGCTGTGGTCTGTTTGGGGGAAAAAATAGCACAGCCTATTAGTTAGAAGCAATGAAATGGAGACAACTTCAGGGACTCCATTAAGTGCGGCGTGTTTAGGCAGCCCAGGTCCCCAGGTGAGCTGTGCTGTTCTGGAGGATTGTGTACTGCAAAATAATTGGACTTGGGAAATCAACTGGGCTTCAGTGGCCTCGTGTAGCCTGATACCAGGGAAGGAGTACAGAGGCAGAACATTTCCTTTTCCTTAGTTTTCTTTTTTTTTTTTCCTTCCAGTCTAAAGGCTGCAATGAATACAAAGAGGAAACGTCATGCTGGATAGATTTACTGTCAATAGTCTTTTGAATAATACAAACAATGGCTATAATTAAATTTCATTTTGGCAGGGGATTATTTGAAGCATGTCATCATAACACCAGCTTGTAGTATATTATTCTCTTGGCATCCTGGACTTTTCCTGTTCCATTCACTGAGTAAAAATGATCCAGAATTCAATCAGAAAAGGCTGAATCTGCAGGGATGCGTGCTAATGCATTGATATGTCTAGAATCAGATTCTTAAATAAAACATCCCTGCTTATTTGTTTGTTTACTTATTAAAGAAGATAAATTAGAAGTGGCAGAACAAGTTGAAGCAGAGCCACTTTTTGCACCTAGACCAATTGCTAGATAGAATAATATTGACAGCATTACTGAGGGGCTCTGGTGACACATGAATCACAGGTAAGGGCTGTGTCTCTTCCTTCAGGTGAGCAAGACCACTGTTTAATAAAGTAAAAGTTGTCCCACGCTGAGCCCCAGCACTCCCAGCAGTGTCTGTACCCTGTATTCCCACACATTTCCATTGGCTCCAAGCAACACCTTGACCCAACTGTTGTATTTATAAAATGCTGCATCACTAAAATGCAAGCTTTGTCTTCTCTGATGAATGTTAAGAAATGTTTTGAGGCATCAGCATTATTCAATCGGTCATGAAAAATGGCATGTTGGGTCCGAGGAGGAGGATACAGGTCCAGTGCAGATCTGCAGATGTGTGGGGGGGCCCATCACTCACTGCTGACAATTGCAAAGGTGAAAGGAAAAGAGATTTGTGACAATGCCTAAGCCCCTCCATACTCTCACTAAACATCTTCTCTGCTCTGCTGTTGATGACTGCAGAACCTCCAGTATTAATTTGGTCAGTGTGGGCAAGACTTCAGAAAATAATGCGTTATTGAGGTAAAAGGCACAATGTAAGGTGCTTTTGGATTAAGAATGGGTGTGCTGCAGTGTAAGTTAATGGAACAGTAATAGTGAGAAGTGACCTTCTTCCCCTCCAGAAATGGAAAAAAAGCAACACTTAGCAGTAGAAAATAAGATGGGAACCTCTGAGTGTAAGGTCACTGCAGCTCCCAGCACATGTGGCCCTGCAGTAATAAAATGGTGTCTGTGGCAAACCAGTCCATCACTCATTGCTATTAGGGCATAAACAGGATCATATTATATTGCTCAGTTCCTCTAATAATAGATAGGTATTTTATGTGTCTCTTCCTTAAAATACCAGTTGCAAATTTAGAAAACACATAGAATAGAAAAGGAAGATGTGATCTTATTCAACAGTCATCTTTTCCTCTTAGCTGGAGCCATTTCTGTGGCACTCCTGCTTAGTCTTGTCTGCTCCACCAAAAATGAGGACAGAACCCCAACTCAAAGCAAACAGAGAAAGCAGAACTCCAGAAAAATGTCCTTCAACATTGCATTTCTTGGGTGCAGGACCTTTTCAGACTAGCTAGGAGACAGAGTAATTAGCCTATGCATTTCCTCATTAAATCTTAGTGAAGACGTTTCTTCAAGATGGTGCACACAAGGTTTATTGCATTGTGTTATGTCACAAAGAGAGTTGTTGTCTGCGAGTTTGAAGAGGGAAGGGAAGACTTGTCTGGAACAAATTGGGTCCTGATTATAGCAAAGAGCCCTTGTCATTCACATTGTTTTGTCTGCTTAGACAGGGCTGGTTGGTGACCAGGGGACCCTGGGCTGTGGCTTCTCTTGGAAGACACTGGATATATTATTATAGACATATTATTATTGCTATACTATATATATATGTATATATATATATATATATAATACTATACTGATATCTTATTAAATATATTGCTCTAAGTAAACTGGTACTGCCATTGACTGAGAAGTACTACAAGCAGTAATAAAACAATTTAAAAAACCACTTTTTGTCTACTTGGTTACGGCACAGAGGATTTAACTTTGTAATATGTATTTAAACACCAGTTTGTGCAAAGTTACAAAAATCCATGTTTTCCTGGTTGTTACATCAAACTTTAAGGAACTATTACATGACTTATTTGTGTAAGCTAGGTAACTGAGCTGTTTTAGAATTTATGTGGATAGTATTCTCTGTGCAAGTGGAATTGCTTTGCTCACAGCTTGTCTCACCAGAGTATCTACCCTGTATTGCTCATTGTGCACTTAACAGGCTCAATTTGTGTAATATCTATCCACTGGAGTCACACTTGCACTGTGCTATCAGCATCTCAAAAGGTATTTTAAAAAAGTAAACCCCAGCATCTTGGATTTCAAGGGCTGGAAGTGCCCTGGTAGCAATTTCATTTTGCAAGACTCCCCAGCTCTATAAAATATCACTGTGGAGGATGACACTGCCTTAAAACATCCCTGTCAGAGCCATGGTGTGTGCTTGGATGGAGGGAGCAGTCCTCATCAGCAGCTGCGCTGTTTGCTGTACTGGAGACCCAAAGTAAGGATTCCACCTGAATCCTGGGGTTCTCCAAGACTGGAATTTGAGGGTTTGGGTCGAGGCAGCCAGTGCTGGAATCTGGAGAAGCAGTTCCAGGACATGAGGTTCTTCTTCAGGCGTGTGTGCTGGAGGCGGAGCTCGCTGCCACATGGAGCTGCTCTTGTTTCCATCCAAAGAAGCTCCCCGAGACCCCAGCTGGCTCTGAGAAGGGTGGAACCACTTCTTCCCTCCCTTTTCTCTTCTCTAATAGCTCTTCTTGCTGATACAGCAAACTTGCAGGCAAACTTTCTGAGCTACCTTGTTACTCAAATGAAAGTACTTTCCTACTGTGATTAGCATCTGTTTATGGGATGGGTTCTGTTTTTCATAATTAAATACTGAGCACAAATGCAAAATCTGCTGTGTAAAAGGATAATGAATCTTTATTGCACCACTGCAAATCAAATTTGTGCAAAAGGCCCTTTGAAAACAGTAATAAGCCAAGACATGTATTAAGTCTCCAAGATAAGGTTCTTGCTTTTATATTTCCCTTTTATAAATGGAAATTGTAACTGCCAGTAGATTCCATGTGACCTTTCCTGCCACTAAAAAAGATTTTAGCTTTGACCTTAAGCTTAGCACATGCCAACCCCCCCTTCTTCATGGCCAAGCCTCTAAAAAAAAAAAATATATATATACATATATATATATATATATATATTTAAGGAGTAGAAGCAGGGATGGGCTTTGTCTGCTTTCTTTGTGTGTCTTCAGTAGCAGTGAGAAGTGGGGAGGAAGGGAGGCACTTGAAAGGTCTGAGATACGATCTAATCAGCCATCCCAATGTCCATTTAGCACGAGCTGTAACATTTTAAGCATCTCCTGGCCACTCTCTCAGAAGGGAAGGCTCATGTCATCCCTTGTATTTTCCCATTGTACACATCATTTCCTGGCGAGCGCAGGATTTATTCCCCAGCTAAACCCTTCTTGACAGGTTTGTTATCTGTTCACCCGGTCGGCGAGCCCCTGAGAGCAGAGCATGGCTGTTAGCGAGAGGGGGAGAGGGGGAGGAGGAGGGAGAAGAAAGAGGACTGGGAAGCAGGGCAAGGAAATGTCAAGCGAGCTGCCAAGGATGGATATTATAGCTGCTGGGGACCTTAGAGAGTATCATGTGTCTTTTGTGTCTATTTTACAGTCAGTGCTTCATGTAAGATGGCAGTCTCGCCTGGACTGTGCTTAGTATTGATTTACTTCCAGGCAATGCACAGACCATTTTAGGAGTACGTGGGAGACTAGGAAAAAAAAATCCTCCAACCCCCCGTTCCAGCCTGCATTTTTTTTTTTCCTATAAGCAAACACATCTAAAGTGGTTTCTATTAAGTTTGCTCTCCATCTTGGGTTTTTTTCTTTTTTCTTTTCTTGTTTTTTATTTTTTATTCCCAAATTAGCAACTTGATCAGAGGCTTCTTAATGCCTGTAGATGTCTAGAAAGTATGTGGGTTATTGTCTTGTGTGCAGACTGCAAACTGTGGCCTTTCTGGATTTTGGAGAAAGAGCCAGAACTGCTACAACTCGACGCCTGGTCTGGATCACAGCTACCAAGAAGTAGCTGGAAGGTGCAAGTTCAATTGGTGAACCTGTTTTGTTTTTTTTTTGTTTTTGGGTTGTTTTGTTTTTTCTTTTTTTTTTTTCTCTACACATAATACATAGCCCTTATTATTTACCGTCTGTTGTTTTCTGCAGTTGCTGCTCAGCCCTGGGAGCAGCATGTTGGCTGGGAAGCAGCCGTATGGCTTTGTGAGCAGCCAGCAACTGCTCTGCTCTTGGAGAAGCCTTGGGCTGGCTGTGCTTCCCTCTGGCAGCCTCCCTGCTCCCTCCTGGCCCGCCCTCGCTCCGTGGATCCTGCTCAGGGTCTTCCTTCTACCTCCCCGTGGCTCTGCACCTTCTCCTGCAGCTCGTCTGTGTCTGTGCTCCAGGAAGAGCTGCTGAAAGGTTTCAGTGTTCCGTGGGGCTGAGCTGCTCTGCTGGGTCAGAGCCTGCAGTCACTTCTCCGTGCTGGTTTGCAGTGGAAGCTTGCAGTGCTGATCACCAGGGGCAGCTGCTGGTGGCTTTCCACCAAAATAAATCGAGCTCTTGCTGCCCATATACATCTCTTTACATTTAAGCTCGCTTGGTGTTTGGAGAAGAAAAATAATTTTAAAGGTTCTTAGTTTGAAGGCTTACCAAAGTTGTCATGGTTTTGTGGGTTCTGAATTCAGACAGGATTATTTTATCAAAGAGTGGCTTGTGCGTGGCAATGGGTTTTTTTCAGGCTGTGTTGAACACGGAGCATTCTCGGGGTGCCGCAGGCTGGGATGGCTCCGCTCGCTGGGAGTTTGCCAGGCAGCCCAGGGCACCCGCAGGCTGGGGCAGAGGAGCAGGCTGGGAGCTCCACGTGCAGGTTGAAAACTCTGTGTGGAGGAGAGTGCCGGGACAAGCCGGGTGTCCAGGGAGAAGATGGACAAGGATCTGCAATTCTCCCTGGGTTCCTGCCTGCAGTGCCGGGCGCGCAGCTGCGCTGTGCAGGCTGCAGGGGGGCATTTCCCACCTCCCAGCACCCCTGGCCCCTGGAGGGCTGGGGGACAGGTCCTGCTCCAGCTTCTCTTGGAAGCTCACAGGGGCAAAATCAATTTCTGCTGGCTAAGAATATTGACAATTTTAATAGAAGATCATTACAGGAGTGACATATTCTGTTTTGAAGGTAGAGACCAAACAAAAATTTTCAAAGTATTTCACACAGGGTAATTAATTTAGCAGGGCAATGCTTTTTTAATGAAGTCATGCAACAAGTTAAAGGCAAAACCTGGGAATAAATAGAGTTCTGAGCTTTCCTCCTGGTTTTATAAGAAACCACAACACATTTCTGCACTCATAAATTCCACTGGAGGGATACAGTACGAGTAGTTAAGTACGGAGATGTTAGCAAAGCGCTTGAAATGCACTGTGTTAGAGTACCACGCATCTTTCTCTTTCTCTTTTCAGAAGCGAGAACAATTTGTTTCAAAGTCTCATTATTTCTAACTGGCTGCCTCATTAAGCAAGCACTGTGACGGCAGCAGAGTCTGTGATTATAAACACCAGGACAATATGTTACTGTGTTTGTAACTCCACAGATAGAGGAAAAAGAAATGTTTTTCCACCCTTCTGTGTCTAGTCAAGAGGGTTTTTTTCCTCCTCCCTTCCCTCAATCCCTCCCAAGCTAATTCTAATAGTAAAGCATGTCACTTATAATCTGCTAATTAAATCATTTCACTCCATTTTATATAATTTTTAATTTAGCATTCATTTTCAACTTAGCTTTTGGCTTCATTTACTGATAATAAACAGCATTGCACACAACACATGTTCCTCAAAACAGTCATTCACACACATACAGATGCCAGTAATTTTGCCAGTATGCCATGCGTATAAATATTAAATAAAACATCCCACCCTCATTTTACCCGTGATTGAATGTGCATGTTGCTGTTTCACTGTAATCAGGCAAAACATGACAAATTTGGGTGAAGAGGCTTCAGAGCTCTGTCGTTCAGCAGCCCTGGACCTCAGGAAATGTGCTGGGTGGAATGTGCTGGCACTGAGGGAGCTCTCCCCATGCTGAAGAACAGGATTGACCTGACTCTTTCTGCTCCATTTCTTGGTTTTAACACATCCATCAGCACGTCTTTTTTTAGGATCCTGGAATATCCTGGGCTGGAAGGATCATCAAAGGATCATCAAAGTCCAATTCCTGTCCCTGCACAGGGCACCCCAACAGTCCCACCCTGTGCTTCTTGGGGCAGTGCTGGTCCAGGAGTTGGGCTTTGAGGGACTCTTGACCCTTAGGAGGTGGATTGATGACCCAGAGTGAAAGGATGGCGTTTATAATCCCAGCCTTTGGCTGCTGGAGCCCAAGCAGTCTCATCAGAGCTGGCATCCCATGATAGTCCAGCAGATAAGCTTTAGCAGCATGCTCCAGTCTAGGGTTTGATCACATCCAGCTCCAATCAAGCACAGATTTTTAAAGTTTATGTTATCCGAAAAAAACCAAAAAACAAACCAGTTTCGAATTTATTTGGCCTTCATTTGGGGCTTTCTTACAATACCTCTGCTTAAAGTTCCTTTAGAGGCATGAATATTGAGAATATTTGGGAGTTAATCACTTCTGTCCAGAGACAAGCACCTACCACAAGGAAACTGGAGTATTTTCTTTTTTGAATCTTATAACTCCTGACATGGTAGTGTACCTTTTCATACCACGTACAGTGCCCATCTGCAGAGCAGTGCAGCTTCCTGAGAGCTGCAGTGCTTTGGTGACCAGTTGGATTTTGTATTGGATCCTGTGTGTGTCACCATGCCTGCCACACTTTGCAGCACGAGCTGTCCTGTGCCCAGGCACTGGGAAATGGATGGAGCTGCTGCACTGATCAACACATCAGGCAGTGGGAGATAAACACAGGGCATTATCTCCTGGTGCTCCAGAATATCTGTCAAGGTGTCCAGGGTTTACAGGGTATCCAGTCTCCCGTTTGTAAAGGCAAAGAGAAAAAAAGTCAAGAGTCACTCGTGATCGTGTGTGGCAGCGCTTTGAGGAGCACTGCAGGGAAGGTGAAGAGGCAAAGCTCCCCCTCATTTATTTGAGCTGGTGAAAATTGCCATTGCTGCTGGATCTGCAACTCCGAAATGGATTTTCTGAGGCTGCAAGGTCAGCGTGCCTCCCACTACCCCCACCCCAGCCAGCGTGGAGCGGGGGAGAAGTGATATCACAGACAAGATGTGCTGCTGGTACTTGCTGTTCTGTTAATTAATCACTGCACCACTTTCCATTATTTCCTTTTAATTATAACATTATTTGACCATTCAGATTTGTGCTGATTAAACCATCATTTAATTGACAAAGTGTATGGCAATGCTAATGTTTCCTGTCAGCTTGAATTACACATGTGGCCCTGGTCTGCGCTGCCCCAGACATGAGGGAAGGGCCCTGCGCCAGTCGGCTCCAGAGCTGGGCCCTACCCCAGCCCCTGCTCGCAGGGAGTATGGAAAGGCAGCCTGAAAAACCAGGAGAAACCCCTGCACATCACAGAAAAATGGACCTGAGTGACATCATCAGTTATATTAAAACACCATCTACTGCAGAGACTTCCTCTGGAATTCAGGGGAAGAAAATCTAGTCAGATTTCCAGGAGTGGTCGGTTGCATGTTTCCTTGTTCTTTTGCTCATCATATTTTTTAACCAAGTGCAAGATTAGCTTGTCTTTCCACAATCTCTTATTATTCTTACCTTTTTTTTCCCCCCTTTTCTTTTTTTCTCTCTTTTTAACAGATTTGTTTTCTGCTCAATTAGACTTGTGATCACAAGAACACAAAGTAGTATTTTTCTCCTTCTGGAAAGACTCTTGCAGTGTGATGGGCAAATTGTCAGGAATAATTATACCAAATGGTGAAAAAAAAGTGATGGAAAAAATCTCTCCCTCCCAGTGATACATTTTATTTAAGACACAGCGAGCACCAAGCACATTTGTGACAAGGTGAAACCGGCAAGTGGAGCTTTGCCATGGGTTTATTTTTAATTGCTGGTGAACCAATTAGACAGCACAAAATGTTACATAAGCCACAGATAAACACAAAACCCAACAATGTGGATTGTGTTCTTCAGTAAAGGAGCAGATGAGTTGGATGTGAGGAAAGATAATACAAGACACTTTAGCACACCACCTGTCCTGCCAGAAGGGCTTGAGATCGCTGCTGTCACTGCTGCTGGGGGAGTTTGAAGGCATTTAAGGCTTTTGGTGGCACTTACTCATCAAATCAAGCAGCCTTCAGGATGAGGATATTTTTTCTTTGCTCTCTTTCCTTGGCACAATGTAGTAGAATGTTGGTGTGAATGGACATTTGCAGCTGATGAAAGGTACAAAGATCAGATTTTGTCTTTAGGCTTCAGCTGTGGCTCAGATCTGTAAAGGAGGGGCTCAGGAGCCTAAGGCTTTTAGCAAAAGGCTGATCTCATCCAGTCCTAAATGTTCTTGGGGGACAGCAAAGGTCAAGCTCTTCAGTAGCTGAAATGGCTTATGAAAATAGAAACTGAGTTTTAGAGCACTAATGTGCATTTGAATTTTGTCCATGTAGTTTTCCAGTACTAGAATTTTCAGAAAACTTCATCATTGGTTACTT
>VWZN01015854.1:134369-192674 GCA_013396955.1 Regulus satrapa | reverse complement strand
TTTTTTTTTTTTTTTTTATATCTGCGTAGTTTTTCAAGTAGGAAATCTTAGAAAAAATAAATTCTGCTGTAAATGCATTTAAGTTGGGGGAGTTAACAGAAATCTGCTGGAATGGTGGCGTAGTATTTATCCTACCTTTCTCCAAATATAAAAGACCAGATGTTCATCTACCATAAATGGGTGTAGATTCTCTGAATTCAGTGGAACTACATTTCACTGCCTTGTATTTACAGAAATAGCAGCATCTTCCTTGTGTGGTTTCTATGATCAGCATATCAGTTACAGTGCAGCTCCTATTTTTAAGTGACATTAGATTGATTTTAGATTTCTCAACTTGAAGAGTAAATATTTCCCCCACTTGGACTGTCTCACAAAGGAGCCACTCAGTCATCCTACCTCAGTTATTTCTGGACATGGTAACATCTCATTGATAGACATTTGGCATTCCCTCTGCAATGGGACATCTGCTTGTCTGCCTGTGTTTGGAATATTGATGGCTCTGAGTGTTTCTGTAGTTACAGTGTGGCCCTCCATGGACTGATCAGTCTAGAATTGCTATAGCAAAATCGCTGTATATTTTGGGTATCAGCTTTTCATCTCCTATTGGTCAAAATAAGATGGGGTTTGAGGATTAATATCCAGCGTATAATAAGTTTTTCAGTGTAAATTGACCTTCTGTTAAAAAAAACCCAACAGTGTAAGTATTATTCCAGGAAACAGAAGAGCAATGAGGGTGTGCACCTGATTTTATTCATAACTTTTGAGATGTTCACATTTCTGGGAGCAGGAAACTGGCTTCATTCTAGTGACAGAAACCACAAGTAGAATTACTTTTCCCTATTCTATTTGCAGTGACAATCTGAGGGAGCCCTCTAGTTTTTTAAATACATAAAATTTATTATGGTATTTGCTGTAAGCCAAAAAATGCCTGGAGAAAATTATTGATGGAATCTTTATTTCAAAGTGAAACTTTCACTGAAGTCCAGTTTTTGAGTACCTTTTACATAATCATTTTAACAGTAACCTGTTATGGCTACCCAAAATAGTTTTTAAATGGCCAAAGCATTAATTTGCCACTTGCTCTACCAGGACTTCCACTGAACAGCCGGTGTTTCGATGCTTCAGTGGTGGAGCCCAGTAATTTGTGTGGGTTTATCTTTTCTCACTACCTGGAGGCTTCCGGAGGTTTTTTATGGGTGCTGCCTGGAGGAAGTCTGACAGCAGACCTCTGTACCAGCTGAACACAGAGGCTGTGAATGGCTTTAATGTGAAAAAAACAGGAAAACCTGCCTGCCTTCAATGACAACCCATTAACTGATTCTGTCTATTGCATTTCCCTCTTATTTACTAATATATATCTGTTCTACATAGGGTGCTCGTTCCCATCTTCTGTTCATTGGCTGCGTGAAGCTTACCATCAGATTTAGGGATCTTAAAGGTCTTTTCCAACATAAATGATGCACTGATTTTCAGCCTGTTCCCCTCCTTGCATTGAAGCCCTTGGCCTGATTTTGGAAACACGTGCTGAGTGGTGAAAAGGCTGCACTTGCTGTGGGAGGTGAGGGCTGTGCAGTCCCTGCAGCAGCAGGTTGGCTCTCTGGCTGTCGGGACTTCCCTCCAGCAGCTGCTGCAAGTTTTCCTGAATCCACTCATCAGAGTGAGGCAGTGCCTTACCCACGAGGCACAGAATCCCTGGGACTGTTTATCTTTGTGCAGAAGGAAGAGCAAGGCAGACAGGGGCTCCCCCAGCTGATGTTCACCAAGGCAGGTGAAACTTCACAGACTTCTCATAGAGTCCCTGGGGAAGCACCAGCACCAAATAAAACACCTCTCTAATTGTCTCCTAGAGGAGCCCTGTCTTCACTTGGCAGCCAGGCCAAGTTAGCACTGCGGAGCCCTTGGAGACAACTGAGATTGGTAAAGGAAATCTTTGGTGTAGGAGGAAATTTGGCCCCTTAGGACTGGATCACTTCACTGTGTGTGCCAGGGGCTTGGCTCAGCCCTTCGGTGAGCTCAGGGGCAGTGGGGGAAGAAAGATCTTTGTGGTGTTTCTTTGTGCTGGTGGTGTGAAGGCCTGACTGGTAGCAGATCTTTCCCAACTGTGCTGAATCAGGGAGACATGGAAATGCCTCCTTCTCCCAGCCTGGCCCAACTGGACAGCTGGATTTTCTTGTGGTTGTGAGTTCTGAGTCAAAAGGAAGGCTCTGCCTGTCCCCTTGCACACTGGCTGGCTCTGTGTTCCTTATTCCTGATTATTTTATGTGGCACTGAAGAATCATAAAGTTTTCTCATGGATTTCCCTAACAAAATGATGACTGGTGTGATTTACATGAAATTACAGGAGTAACAGCATAGCTCTAAACCATTCTGACTAGATTTGGTAGATACAACTACATCTCCAAACCAAATTGCTTTTTTAGGAAATCACATGGGCACAGTCACAGGTTACCTCTACTTTCAGCACATCTGTATTTATTAATTTATTTATACATGTGCATACTTACCTCTGAACAACTGAAGACTCTTGAAGTTTTTGAGGAAAAAAAAATCCCTGCTTGAATGGACAGCTAGGTGTTGTATTCAGAGTGAAGCCTGGCTGTGTCAGCGCAGGGAAGAGATCCTTGGACACAGCACTTCATAGGATGAGAACCCTGACCCAGTGTCCCACCCCTGTTTGACAAGGGCATTGGACTGTAAGATTGACCTTGTCTTCCATGGAATAGGATGGGGCCTCCAGAACCTCCACGAAAATCAGGGATAGCGCTTGAAGTCAGCTGTGGAAAGAGTCACATGCCTTGTGGGAAAAGACAGTGGAACAGAGAGCCGAGAAATGCAGAAACCATTGTAAAATGGGCCAGATGAACATGAGAAGTATTGAATTTTTTCAATGTAAAATAGGCTTTCTAGGTAGTTTCTGTTGGTAGAATCTTCACTGTTGCAAATCTAAGAGCCACATCTGAAGAGTGTGAGTGTTGTATTTAGGCTGCTACAAACTGAGGATCCCAAAGGGCCTGCAGTTGGCTGTAATGGCTTTTGCTCACCAGTTCTGCTGAGAATGGAGAGCACATTAGGTTTAGAGTAGATCTTGAGAAGCAATTCTTGGCTGTGAGGGTGGTGATGCCCAGCACAGCGTGCCCAGAGCAGCTGTGGTTTCCCCATCCCTGGGAGTGTCCAAGGCCAGGATGGACAGAGCTTGGGCCCCTGGTACAATGGGAGGTGTCCCTGCCCATGGGAGGAGCTGAACTGGATGAGCTTTAAGGTCTCTTCCAGCCCTAACCGTTCCTTGATTCTATGCTGAATATGGTGGGAAAACAGAACTATCGATTCCCAAGAAATAATAAATTCATGCTATCAAAAACCACACAAAAATGTATTAAATTTTATAGATTTATGTCAAAATTAAACATAGGAATTCTCTGTCTAGCATAAAAGAAATTTAAAAGGAGTTCAACTGCTTGTGTTAGGTTTTAGGTGCTGTGAGAGAGATCCCCCAGCAGGTAAAGGCTCGTGTGACTGGAAGAGCAGGAGTCAGAGCAGACACTGAGCTGGGCTCTGGCTGCCCTGGCACGCACAGCCTGAGAGCTGCCTGAGAAAACTCCCAGTTTGCAGTTTCAGACAGGTTCTTTAAATCTTTTCATGACTGTTGCTGTTCTTGGGAGTTTTGTGATAGTGTCTGGGCTGGCTTTTTTTGCTCCTCTCTGTCTGTGTTCTGGCAGTCGTGTTTGTGGTCTCAGCTTCACTGTCTGCAAGTTTGTCATCATTGCTTTTTTAATATGTCACCCAGATTTGACTGCTGCATCCCTGCACCATCTGCAGAGGCAGTGCTGGCCCGTCTGCAGCGAGCTGGGTGAGCTGCACTTTGGCTGGGCTCAGTGTAAACTCCATGTGCTCAGACCTTTAGCCACGGCTCCTGTGAAGGTCCTGACTGTGTTTTTATTACTTTGCAAAACCTGTTTTGAGCAGTTCATAAGTTGGCCATAAAAGCACTCCCAGGCAATGAAATTTGGCTGAGAATGTCTCTTGTCTGGGGTGGTTTTAATTCGTTTTTTTTTGAAACATACTTGAAAGGGACCTTTTTCCCTTCAGTGAAAGAAAATTCAGATGGGTTCACAGTTTCAGGAGTTTGATTTTCTGTGCATACGTGCAGCTGGGAAAATTAAAGATGGCTCCACTTTCCTCACTGAATGTTTCGTATAGAGCTATTCTGCCTTTTTATGGTCATGTATCACCCCCGTGGTGGTGGATTGCCCCAGTTGGATACCAGGTCTCCCTCAAAACCTTTCTGTTACTGACCTCCTTGGCTGGCAGGGGAGAAGAAATATAACAAAAGGCTCATGGGTGCAGAAAAAAGGCAGGGAGAGATGACTCACCACTTAGCAGCACAGACAGGTAACTGATACACTGCAATAAAACCAGTATATTAAGAAATAAACAAAATGCAGGAATGGATCTTACATTCATTTTACAAACCTGGGATTTTGCTGAGCTGAGCCTTCAAAGGGCCCCCACTCAGAAGTCACTGGTAATTGCTCTTTTCAGCAGGCAAAGTAGTTGAGGAAAATGCAAAATGAATGCATCAAAATAAGATTCCTAATAATGGTCTTTATTCGAATTCTCAAACAAATGGGGTGCACAGGCAGTTAGGAATTAATTTATGTTTCAGATACCAGGAAAACACAACTTTACCAGCCTAGAGATGATTGCTGGCTGGAACTTAATTTCTCCCGAAGTGGTGCATGAATTGGTGCTGAACTGGGAATTTGGTGCATTTTCCCATGTTGGAACCAGGCCCCAACCTCTGTTAGCATGTGTCTCAGTGAGGAGCAGCTCTGCAGCACTCGCCCAGCTCTCCTCCTCTGGATGCCCCGAGTAGAAGTCTACTCTGTGGTCAGGCAAACTTTGAAAACCAAAGCAAGCCATTACTTGGAAAGCAATGTAAAGACCAGACTGTGCCCATTTGTCTCCCTCTTTTACAACAACATCCCCATGTGCCACTACTTCCTGTGGTGCTTCAAGACCACACAGGTCTACAGAGCACTTTTTCTGTCCAGCTACAAACTATTTCCATTCCCCAGAGAGTCTTCTACCTTGGTGGTTCCCTGGCCCTTACATATTTTCATTTCTAGCAGGTTCCTCATCTTGGAAAACTGCTGCTTCAGTCAAGCTGAAGCATGGGAGGGTGGGCACTGTCCTCTGCTTGCCCCCAGGGGTCTGGTCGGAAGTTGTGTGGTCATGATGGCATTTTCCTGCTCACTTCTCTGACCTGAGTTATAGTAGTACATCCCTACAGGAAATTCCAAGAAGCCAATCTAATTATATAGTGATTTTACCTTCCTGACGGGGTCACACAGAGTGCCAATGCAATTAGCAAATATTGCTCGAAGTTCCTCGATGGCACCACACCTCCCTGCAGCCTGGGCCATCCTCAGGGCTACCGCTTTGGGGTTTGTCCCTTTCCTTAGACTGAGGGGTTCATGTCACCACCCCAACAAGGTCCTACACAGAGCAGTTATCTCAACATCTGTTGTGTTCTGCTCAGCGGGCTGTGAAGGCAGAAATGTTATGCACAGTTCTGATCCTGTTTAAAGGGGAATCAGCTGTACTGTATTAATTTAATGTGGAAATAAGAACCCAGCGGTGACAGGACAGCATCTTTGTGGCATGTATTAAATACATGACAATAGCAAGTATGTTCAGGATTGCTCAGTATCTGAGGGACATGCAATGAGTTGGGGTTTGCCTTCCTGCTGCCTGGCTTTCTTTTTTCCCTTCAGTGAAATCAGCAGTAAGAGGAATGTGCTCTTTGGAGACCCTTCAGGAGCTGTGTCCTGCCCACCTCAGATGTAGTTATTTGCAACAGTGGGTCACCGTTCCAGAGCAAGGAAAAGTTCCAAGAAGTGAGAAGTTACAAAATTAAGAGCAAGCAAGGGAATTTTTTTTGTTGTGTTTGGGGTTTTGGGGTTTTTTTGGTTTTTTTTTTGTTTGTTTGGGTTTTTTGTTTGTTTGTTTTTTGGGTTTTTTTTGTATGCTCATGAGAAAAATTATACCTCAGGCTTTGAGAAGGATTTGGTGTTGATTCATATCAACAAGAGTGTCTCCAGCTGTTACAGTAAATACTAGAAATAAAGAAGAGTTTTAGGAGGGAGCTGTCAAGCATCCAACCTTAAGTGAAGCTATAAATCTTGTGTGACAGGAAGGAAGTTTATTTGGTGGAGGTTTATCCTATGACTTTGAGATATTTCTGTCTCTTTCTCTGAAGCAGATTTGAGACAGGAGGTTAGGCTGGATGGACCATTATCCCAACCTGTTTTGGCTGTTCTTCTGACCCTGAAAGTCTTGAACACATAATTTCATCTGTCCAGAATGATATCAGTAAGGCACATGGAGTGTTAAATAGGAAAGTTGAAGCTTAAGTGTCATCACTGGTATTATACAGATAAGTGTTTCTGCAAAGAGGGTTTTTAATCTGCTGATAAGGATAATATGACATCTGAGCACAGGGGCAGCAGAAGGGCAGGCAGAGAAAGAAGTGTGTAAACAGGCCAGTGTAATTGAAGCCTGGCCTTCAAATCCCTGAGCTCTGCAGCAGCCAACTTCAGGGATGGAGTTGCAGTCTAGCAGACTTGCAGACTTTTACCAAACCTCCAGCTTTTCATCCAATCTTTCCACAATTCCTCTTCTACCTGCAAAGACAGTTTAGTTGTGTTTGCTTCTGCATTATTTGGGGTGTTTGGAGGGGGTTTTTTGGGTTTTGTTTTTTGGTTTTTTGGGGTTTTTTGGGGGGGTTTTTTTGGTTTTTGATTTTTTTTGTTTGGTTGGTTTTTTTTGTTTTTTTGTTTTTCTTTAATGGGATGCGAATAGTAGTAGAGTAAGGATTTTTGGCAGCTCTTTCTTTCCTTGGGGAGGATCCCCAGTTGTGGGGCTGTGGCGCAGCCCGGCTTAGCAGAGCCAGTGAAGGCATGGGGAACTCTTGCTGACAAACCCACATGTGAGGTGCAGTGGGGAAATTTTCATATTTCAGTCAATATGAAAGTTAACAACTGCGTTGGGTCAGTTCCACGGATTTGGAAAATGTGTTGTGCCAGTGCTTCAATGGGCGATTCATTTGGTAATTCTGAGGTAAATAACACAGGTGATAATCAAAGCTTTGTGTCCTTTCTCCCAAAATTCAGTGACCACTGTATTACAAAAGTTAATTTAGATATTAAAAAAAATATAATTTCAAGCATGAAAGAAAAAAAACCAAACAAACCCCTTTTTTGCTGTCATGGTTGTAATTTACTTAATATTTCTACTGAAGCAATCATTATAAGTTTTGATCAGAATGGATCTCAGGTGCTGCACAACTTGTTGAGTTGCTGACTATTTAAAACTCACTGGCAATAAAAATATTTGTCATTTGGAGTTATAATGCTTTAGGAGTCTCAAAGACATTTTCAGACATAAATTGATTCTGTCAGCATCTCAGAGAAATAACAAAATAAGAATTCAATAAAACCTAGAGTTCAGAACTGGCCTCATGCTTCATCCACTGAATGGTAAAATTTTCATTAATTTTCAGAAGCAGAAATGCCAGAATGATGAACTCTTTTAGAAATCTCCAAACCTGCCCAGGGAAACACATGGGAAATGTCTGAAAACATTTATTAACAGGAATTAAAACTTCATCTCTACAGTCAACATGGTACCTTAAAGGAAAGTTAGTCTTCTTCCTGTGAAATAAAAGAGATGAACCTGTTGAAAATGGGTGGGTTTGATGCTCAGGGCTGTTTGTCACTTCAGCAGCTCGATCAATTCCAGGCTCTTTTCATGAAGTTTCGTGAAGTTTCGGCACCATTGGCCTCTCTCACTCTGGGGGTTTCTGATGTTTGCAAAGGACCCTTGTGTTCTTCTCTCCAGCCACATGGAGGGTAGTGCCCGTGCCCATCAGCTGCCCCCAAACAGTTCCCTGGGTCTTGATTGTGTTGCTATTTGATCCTTTATTTAATATTTACCGTAGACAGAGATGTCTGATGGAAGGGGGCAGCCAGGTGGGGTCAGTCCCTTCTCCCAGGTAACAAGGGACAGGATGAGGGGAAATGACCTCAAGTTGCACCAGAGAAGGTCTGAGTTGGATCTTGGCAGAAGTGCCATCACTGAAAGGTTGTTCAGGACTTGGAGCAGGCTGCCCCGGGCACTGGGAATTGCCGGCCCTGGAGGTGTTCAAGAAGCATGTGGATGTGGCACTTGGGGACACGGGTTGGTGGTGAACGTGCTGGGCCTGGGTTAATGGTTGGACTTGATGATCTTGGGGGCATTTTCCAACCTTACTGATTCTGTGACATCAGGAAGTCTCCTTAAAACAATTGCTGTGTGAGGGCAGCAGCAGGGCCAGAGCCCTCCTCTCTCCCAGCACACTGAGCTGGGGCTGGGGCAGTTCTGGGTGTGCACCAGAGCTGGGGGGATGTGGGGCTGTCATGGATCTGCTGCAGGCTCTGTGGGCTGGGGGACATGAAGCTGGATGAATCAGACATCACAGGGCGGCACTCTTGGGTATGGGTTTTTTTTAAATTGTTGATATTTTTTATTGCTTGATTTAAAAGCCTGAAAAACTGATGGGATCCTACCATATGCTTTTTCTCTAGCCAGGCTCTGGGGTTTGGCCCCTTGAAAAATGAATGCACGGTTCAAATATGGCAAAACACTGAGGTTTTCATCTAGGCTGGGAACCATTGCAAAAGTTGGAGTTTGTAGGAAAAGTCTGTAGTTGCACCTCTTCTCCAAGGCCAGGTTGGATGGGGCAACCTGGGGTAGTGGAAGGCGTCCCTGCCCATGGCAGGAGCTGGAACTGAATGATTTTAGGTCATTTCCAGCCCACACCATTCCATGATTCTAAAACAAGGTCAGGAAGGCTGATCAGGAGCAGGACCAAGGATGGACAGAGTGGGAAGTGATGCAGAAACCTGGACTGGGAGCAGGTAGCCTTGACAAATATTATCATGTATGATGCCTCTTGGGCACCATGATGCGAAAAGAGGTGAAGTTATCTGTCCAGGATAGATTTAATGAGCAGGAATTGGGAATACCTGGTGTGAAGTGGTTTTTCGGCTCTCTCTGCATCCCATCTGCAGGCGGAACCCCCCCAAAGAATGGTTCATCACAGCTTTTGCTCTGTGGATCTGTGACAGGTGAGTGGAACTCTGTTCTGGCCAGGTCTGGCTCTTTTGTCTGTAGAGAAGACTCAAAGAGCCAGTCTGAAGGAGGCATTTCAATTTTGACTGGCTGAAGTTAGGTAAAATTGATTTGGAAGGGTGGTTGAAATCACTGTTCTTTTGGAAATAAATTTAAAACGTGGCCTGCTGAAAGTCAATGTTTTGTGAGTTCTCATGCACATTTGGAAGTTGAATTCCTGGAAAACACAGAGAGTGTGGCAAAATGGCATCAGGATATGGCATTGACACCAGAGAGTGGTGAGTTCTAAGTCAGACCCCATTTCAGTGGGTGTTCAGGAGACAATGTCAGCAGTAGAGAAAAGCGGCTGTAATCTCATATTAAAGTATGTATTGTTAGATAACACAGCGTTCTGCTGCTGCCAAATATTCCTTTGTTATGCAATTTGTCATGCTGCTTACAGCCAACTCATCATCAACGTGTATCAGCACAGTCACAGCAGTTTTCCCAGGGAGGGTCAGGGCCTCTGGGTTTCTTCAGAACTGGTTGGAACTCCTTAATCCTATCTCCTGGCATTGGAGGTGGTGGAGGGAGTAATAAAATTAAAATTTAACACTAAATCTTCTGTGACACATTGTTCCCTCACCTTTTAGTAAGAGCAACATTTCTGTATGTACTTCCACTGATTTCAATAATAAAATGTTTGGAATTTTATTCACGATTTAGAACTAAACAAAACTGCATAAATCCTATAGAGAAATTTAATCTAGGAAAAATCTACCTGCCAGTTGTTACCCACAAGTCACCCTGACCTGGAGATCTGACTTAATCTCTGCTGCCTTTCCTAAACGTACACTCGAGCTTTGAATTTGCTGCCAAGCTGAGTCTGTGTGACTTCAGCCCCAGCCAGTGGGTGTGTTTATATATAAATTGAAATTTAACATAGTGGGATGAATCACAGTCTGTGGGCAATTATGTTACAAGTATTTTTTAAAAGAAGAGTCCAATTCTGTCACTTAGCAGGACAGTCTCCTTTACAAACCCCCGCCTGTAGCTCAGCTCTGTCAGACAGAGGCTGTCCCTGGATGCCATCCCCGATAACTCAGACATTCAGGAATTCTTGAAACCAGCACTACTGACTGTGCTGCTAAAAAGGGGACCCTTGTCTTCTGCTCACATTGCTGCCTGTGTCCAAAGTGTAATATTTAATTGCATTTTCTTAATCTTTACCACTGTATTGCTAAGCTTTCTAATACCTTCAAAATACCAAATCTCAGGCTTATCCTAATTAAAGAATCTCAATTTAATCCATATTGCATGACAATTCAATTTGTTGATTGCTTTTTCTCCCCCCTCTTTGTGAAATTCCCGTCAAATGTATTAATTCAACATGATGAATCCTGTATTCAACCCACTGGAGTGAATAATTAAAATTAGCTGATAAAACTTTCAGCAGAATTACTTTGTGAAATTGCTGAACAGATGTGTCATTTTAATGAAAATCCACAGACAAGCGCCTTCCCCCCTCGGCAGGATAAAAATATTATCCCCACGGCACATACTTAATTTGGTGGTAAATACACTCCGAGCGATTGCTGGAAGGGAAGAAAAAGCAACTTGTCACACTTAGTAACTTGATTTTTCCCCAGCATGCAGTAACAGCTATCTACAGTAATTCATAGTGCTCTATTGTTGCTGCAAGTCCCAAAGAGAACTTATTAAAATGCAATAATCTCCTATTTAAACAGAAACAATAACCATTAAATTTCCTGTGGATCCAAAATTGAGCACAAGCCCCATCTGGTAAGAGTGATTAGAGGCCTGATGAGGGAATTTAATTTGCAACATTCAAAGACTAAATCTGAGCAGATCTTGTCACCTGGGACTGGAGTGCTGCTTGCTGTCTTCTTAAAAATCTCGACCTAAACTGAAAATGGAATGTAGAAGTGAAAATGTTACCCAGGGGCTGAGCTTGACAGGATTGTATTTCATTATGTGTCTCCATCAGGCCTGGAGAGCTGCGAGGAGCTTCAGCGTTGGCTGGGTTGGGATCTCCTCGCCCGGGCATTTGCAGAGGCTGCTGCTCCCTGCTTGGGAATGAGCCATTAGAGGAGCCTCCAGCCTGCCCTTGGACCTCCCACCACCTCATTCCACTCACTTGCCCAAATGACACCAGCTTTTCTATCCCATTAGGACAAGCCAAGATAATTTTAGCATCTCCTACAACAAGCAAGCATCTCACGGATATGTTTGTTTCTGCTCCTGGCAAAACAACACTGGCATTAGCCCTTATTACTGACTCTCTTAATGGCCTGCCATGGATCCCTGTCATTTGGAGCTCATTTCCCAAACTGGCCGGCTGAGATGCGGAATGTGCTGGTGTAGCGTGCAAAAATTCATGCTCAAAATCTGGTGGTTTGGGTTTTTGCTTTTGTTTGGCTGGCTTTTCAGGTGGGGCTTGTGTTCACTCTAATTGTTAGAATTTGGTTAGCTAGTGTTGTGCCACAGCTGTCAGTTTATATATTATTATAAGCTCCTAATTAAGAACCTGTTTGTAATGGCAAGGCTCTAGTTCATTAAAACATATGTTGCTAGGGAGATGGAGGTAACCAGGAAAATAAGGAGAATAGATGCATAAGGCTTTTTCAGAGTCAAGATTTCTTCTCACATTAAGAGTCTGAACTCCACAGATGGAGTTTGGTGGTGTCCAGCATGGTCTTGCTTTGCTTTCTGAAAGCTGCATCCTGAAGGTGCTGTCAGAGCTGTCTCCCTGTGCTCAGAGCAGTGGGAAAAATGTGATGGGCTGAACATGGGGCTACAGGTTCTGTTCCACCAGCCTTGGCACGGCAGAGAATTGCTTTGGGACATCAGGCTTTCCCAGCCTTTTGGCCACTCCAGCTGCCTGCTTGTTGGAAACTCTGTTTGCAGTTACAGGCATGTGAACACTTGCCTTGCAAAAAATCTGAAATTGCAATTTGGAGCCTAGCTGTCACATAGGAGTAACCACTGACCTTGGTCAGACACAGACCACTGAGTGCTGGAGCCATTACCAGCCGCCTGAGCAATCCAGCCTGCAAGCCATTAGTTGCTTTAACTATTTCAAATTACCTTGGTCTTTTGTTCTTGTGCAGAACCAGACCATGCAGTTGTTTAAAAATTGCCTTTTTTTTCTTTTTTTTTTGGTGCTCCCCACATTTCATAATGACAGCGTGTGAGACTCCAGGGTATTGTGAAGGGAGGAGTCGTGCAGGAATTAATAAAAAGAGAACATGAACTGCCAAGTTACCAATCTATTTGCACCTCTCATTAAATTACAAATTTGTATGAAGGGAGGGGGCTGCATGACAGCTCCAGCACTTGCCCCTTTGTGCCACTGTGCACACATGGATTGCTGAGCTCTGACGTGGGGTGATGGTGGTGCTGCTCCCGTAGTGAGCCATTTTGTAATGCAGGATCCTAGGAATGAATTCCAGCCTCAGCTGGGCTCTTTCTGCTGCCGAGTCCTGGATTCTTCTTGATTCTCATATTTCTGTGGGCAAGGGAAGAGCACAGGTTCTGAAAACAGGATTCTGGCTTCTCTGGAATGGTGTATTATTAAATAACCTACGAAGGAATCGGATTAATTTTTGCTACCCAAGGATATGTAGCTCATTCTTTGTCTGCAAGCAGAGCTGACCCCTGTTAAATAGCAAACAGGTTTTCCATCAATGCTTTTTTTGAAGGTTTCTGAGAGTGATTCCAGGTACGTGCTTTTCCTGGCCTCAAGTGTTCCTTCTTGGAAATGTTCCAATGTACCCTCATGCCTCGAGCCAGCCTACACCACTGATGAACTTGGCCCATTGTCACCTGTCATCTTGAAGCTGATTTTTCTTTTCCAGAATATAAGGTTGACACTGAGACAAAACTTCCCATCTGTGTGCTTTACTGGCACGTAATTTCTCCAAAGAAGGGAGGAGGTTCCCTAGATAAAAGTGCTCACTGCTTTCCTTGAAACTATTTTCTGTAAATAAAACTCTTTCATCTTTGAACTTAAATATATTTCAACCCCAATTTAGGTTCTTTTTTCCCTCTTAGTCCTGGACCTCTCTAAGTTATTAAAAAAAAAAAATTCTTAATAAGCCCCAAAGGTAATCAGAAAGAAGACAGCAAAATGAAACAACTCGTAAAATATTCCTCAGCATCTTTAGGGAATACTTAATGCACACAGGGTCAGGGCTTTGTAATGGTAATTTAAGAGTTGTAGGAAGTGATCCATCATTTTAAAGAGCAACATTGCCATCCTTGACAAAAAGTTTATGTTTCGGAATCAACTTGAGTCCCTGCTCACCTCAGGAAAACAAATGCTGGCACATCTTCTTGTAGGACATAATGAAGGAGATTTTCTATAATGTTATGTAAATGTCATGCTAAATGGTACATAGGCTTTGAGAAGTGACAGGCAATTGCAGCTGTCCAGTTTTCTGGAAAGCACTAATGCTGTTCTGGATTAATTTTTCTTTCTGGAGCAGACATTGTATGGAAATTACCCTTGACTGAAAGCCATCGTTGGAAAGGTCACAGCAGTAGATACAAAATCCATAGGCAGTCAATTGCCTTCCACGGATTCAGCATTACTGCTCTTGCCTATTTTACCCTTAGGCATCTTTTATTTTTTGCACAGATGGTCTCACTCAGCCCTAACAAAATGTTTTAAGCTGTTGCATAAATTAAAATAAGAGGCCCCGAAGTACAAAAGTGCAACTCTTTGGGAAGAAGTTGGGGGTGGGGGAGGGAGTGCAGAATTGGCAAGGAGAGAAAATCATATAGGGTGCCCTTCTGGCACCTCCTTCCTTGGCCAGTCAGTCACAGGTATTTCCATCAGCACAGCTGAACTCATGGCGTGGGAAGGAACAAGTGGGAAAGGTTGCCGAGGACTGAGTGCAGTTGTCACGTGCCAAACATCATAGATGCACCAAAGTATTGAGGAAAGGTGGTCAATAATTTTTTACATACTTTTTGTTTTGGAAAGGGTGCTTTGATCAGGCTCACCCTTCAACCTTGCCATTTACTTCTGTTAAAATGAAGCTCCTCAGAAGTATTTCACAGATAACTTTAAAATACTGATTTTTTTATCTCCAACATGGATGTTGTGTTTTAACCCCAGGTGCAACTCAGCCCCACACAGCTGCTCCCTCACTGCCAGAGAGATGGGGAAGGGGAAAAGCTGAGAAAACTCATGGGTTGAGACAAAACCTGTTCCATAGGACAGTAGAGGAAGAAAATAATAGTGATGATAATACTACTAATAAAATTAGAATATAGAATACAAGTGATGGACAGTGCAGTTGTTCACCAATCACTGACCGGTGCTCATCCAGTTCCTGAACAGAAAGGGAAATCCCAAATTATTATTTTCCTTTGAAAGTCTTAGACTTCACCTGTAGAGTAAAAAGGAGCATATCCCTGAGCAAACCATTGGGTATGTGTTTTGTTTCTTACTTGATATATTTTTTAGTTCAGCTTGCCATTGATGGTAAAATACTCCTGTGTTGTTTGTGGACTGGTTTGCAAGTAAATTGAGGTGACTGGAGTAAAAATGTTGCTTGAGACCTCAAGGCTTCTCCTTGGCTGTTATCCCACAGCCCCAGCTATTCCTGTCTGCCTCTAACACCCAGGCTCAGTTTTGATGCCTTGGGCTTCCACCAAAATTTAGCTCTACTGTTGTCTTCAAATCTCTCAGAAGTGTGAGCCTGCTGATTTACAGCTAAAATTTTCAGATTACTTTTGATGCTGTGTAACAGAGATGAAAATGAGGTTTATATGGTATTATATGTTATCTTACCTAAAGATGAACTACACAAGGGTTTGCAGCTCCCTTAGTGGGGTGGACAGCCCCTTAAACAGTATAGGACTTCTTAAATTCAATGCCTTTACCTCACTTTCCTTTTTGCTATTGTTCTGGGGTGTAGGGTCACTCTGACTCCAGGGAGGCAGCACTCTTCTGTTCCACTGAGCTGAGGTTGATCTGTGCTGCTTGGATTGTGCCTTGTAGCCACTGCAGTGTGATCCTCTAATCAGCCATTAGCAGATTCAAGCTTAATCAGGTTTCTGTGACTTTCACAATGCATGAGGACCTTCCCTCAGTGCAAGTTAGCCACAGATAATATTTCAAAGCTGTAGCTATTAGGTCAATGATCCTCTCATGAGGCATGTGCCAATACCTTGGGAGTTTCATTTGAAAGACCAGTCTGGCAACTCAAACACAGCCTGATGCACAAAGAATTCATGACTGGGACAGGGCTGGCACGTAGAGTGCTTGAAAAAGGTGCTGTGGAGTTGGTCTCAGCCAAATTGGGGTTTGGCTGTTGAGGTACCCAGAGGGGTGGTGCACAAAGTCCTGCCAGTTCCTATTCCCCATCGGATAGCAGCAGCACTATGTGGGGTAGGGAAAGGCTCCAGCACATGGACTGGCACAGCTGGGGCAGGGGAGTAGTGGCTGAGGCCATGGCACTGCCTGGGCACCGAGATGGAAGGGCACGTTGAAACCTGGAATGTGTCACTCTGGGGAACTGAACTTGCCCTGGCATCAGCCACATCCTATCCCCAGCTCCTAGCTCATTTCCCACTGTCCCTGTAAACCGTGGCAGTACTTTTTCCCAGTTAATAGTTGATCAAAAAGAAAACTCTTCAAATTATTCAGGTGGGTCCTAGGAGAGGTCTAGTGCTTGTAATTCCTGTTCCCAAATCCAGTTCTCTTGACTTCTGTATTGAAAATTCTTGTCCTTACTGGTCAATAGGGTGGTTGTTATCACACCACCCTGTACCATAGTTCTTGCTTCTGTTGAGAAAGCACAGAGAGAAGCACAGAGCACTTGGACATTGTGCATTAGTCACTGTCACCTCTGACAGTGAAACCTAATAAATGGAAGCAATGACTTTACAGGTCATTGAATACCACCAGGTGGATTCCTGGAGAAATAAGAGTACAGCACTGCTGTACCCAGGGCCCCTTTCTTCACTCCCGTCCTGCAGCATTCCCTCTGTTTGCTCAGCAGCCCTCTTCTCCTCACCATTTACTGGTTGTATCTGTGATGGTTTGTTCTTTATTGGTGGGAATTAGGTTTTGACAATGATGTAAGCTGCTGTTTGTGTAACCGTATTTTAATGTGGGGTGTGTTGCTTATTCCCTTGAATACTGTGGTAGCTGTGTTCTTCAGTGTCTTTTGACTGAGGATATTTCTGTACTGAACAGTGCATGAAATTAAGGTGACCAGTTCTATTTTCATGTCTCTTTTCCCTCTAGGCTCCCTCTAGGGAGGTTTCCTGCCTTCCTTTTGGACAGTTAACATAGAGAAGAGGTAGTGTTCTCCTTCAACTAACTAAATGATGCATTTCAGAGTAGTTGGTTATGTTTAGTCATTTAATGAATTATGTTTTACCAGTTGAGAGGGATTGATCAGCAGACAAAGACTCCAAATCCAAAGGAGAAGAAGGAAGCAACCATAGCTGTATTATTAAAGAAGTATTTACAGACAAATGGAGATGTTAGATGGTGTAACAGCTAGGCTACACTCATAATTATGCAGTCATAATTAGAAAGGACCAGTTTCATTTTTACAAGGTTTAGATGATTTTTGTAACGTGGTATTCCAAATTTCTGCTGGTTTATATCACACAGAACAAAAACCTCAGATTTTTCTTGTATATTGGTGGGGCTTATTGTTGCAGTTTTTCAGGCTGTGGGGTAATGCATGTGTAGGAAGTTAATGATGTGGTCTCTGGGTGTTGCTTTCCTGTATGGAGTACTGATAATGAGCTTCAAGTAATAGGGTACGAGTCCCAGAAGATGAATTCTGATTACCTTTGTGGTACCGTCCCCTGTATGCCCCTTCTTCCTTGATGTTTCTGTAAAGAACATTTGGATTTTGATGAGGGTATTGCCTATTTGACTTTTAATTAGATTTGCAGTATGTTTTGTTAATAAACTGTGACTCTCTGTTTAGTTGGTTTGTTTTGTTTGAATTTTCTTGAATTGTATATTCATGGAATCATATGATAGCAGGCAGCAGTTGAAATATTCTGCTTCTCCATGTCTAAAGCTTATATTTTTTGGTCCAGAGAGGGTGAATTTTGCCCCACACTCAATAATAATCAGTAAACAGTAGTTAAATTGTACAGAGACTAGCAAACTGTGGCATACTGTGAAAGTGCAGAGAGGAATCCTCCAAGGAAATTGCATGATAGGTCTTAAATAATACCTTATAGTCATGGACTATGCCATTATAGGCACTAAAATTAAATATACAGCTTCTCTAAACAGCAGGTTGTCTTTCCCAGTGTCCCCTTTTAATAAAAACTCTGGGACTTTCTCCTGTTGACAGGTCAAGTGTAGTCTTTTTATAATCTCCATGGCTTATCCCGTTTGGAGCTCTTGAAATTTGTTTTCCTTGTACTCACTCATTTTCCCCTAAATAATTTACTTGTTACTGTGTACTTTTAATTGAGATTTAGAAAGCAAAATGAAGCCCCAGCCTTTTGCCAAATCCCATGTAACACGAAGGCATTTGGTTGGCTGCTGGTTTGCAGCTCTGCCTCGTGGTGCCCGTCTCCCCACTTGTGCTGGGTTTTGTTCCGTAGACCGCTCTGCCAGTTTAATCACCAGGCTGTTGTGACTGGGCTGTGATTTCCCTGCTGCTTGGCTCCAGTGGGATATGATTGGTGCTGGCAGGGCTGCAGTGTCCTGTCAGCACAGGTTGCTCCCTGCGGGCGCTGGTGGCCGAGCACTGCTCCGGACGCGGTGTCACCGCAGGGCTCTTGGGCCGTGGCGACGCTGAGGTCGCTGAGCAATAACAGCCACGAGGGTGAGGAAGGGCAGGGAATGCTGAAGTGTCGTCATGGAAAAGTTTATTTGTTATTTTTATTCTCTTGGGATGTTCTCCTGTTCTAATTTTCGTGATTAGCTCCCAAGCAGAGGTGCTGTTGGTTGTGCTGGCGACACAGGTACAGGGGGCAGTTGGTGATGGATGCACAGGCTCAGTGCTTTGCCCTGCTGAGTGTCCTGGAGGGCCCTGGCTCTGCTCAGCATGGGCCTGTTGGCTGAAATTACTGTGTTTGGTGGCAGTTTCATGATGCACAAGCCCATTGTGGATGGGCTGAGACCTCCTAACTCAGGTCACACAGGTCATAGAGTTGTATAATCCTGCCTTTCAAACACTGTCAACCTGGGGTGAGTTTTAATGCTTAATGAAGAATCAAAAGCTCAATTTTCTGTTGTGGATTGTTTAAGACATCCAATCCTTTCATAACAGGATTTGGTTCTCTTAGGCTTCTAGTAAGCCAGAGGTTTTTCTAAGACAGACAATGCTTTGTCTCTGAATTCTGAACCTTATACTATTTTTTCCATCTGGAGCTGTGTTTCTTTCTAGGTACAATTAAAAAGTTTCTGAATTGGATAAACTATTTCATAAAATCTGCACACATCTTTTGAGGAGATGGGAAAGGAAAAAATATTTTGGGAGTGTTCTATTGCCATTAGAAATACCATTATACAGTTTTACTCTCCTGTCTGTGAAAATGATAGTAAAATAAATAAGGGGAAGCCCAACTTGGGTGGACCAAGCTCTTGAGTTAAACTATTAAGATTAAATGACTACAAGGTCTGGGCCTTTATATAGCACTTTCTGGCATTTTATTAATAAATGCTGTTTTGCTATTGGAGGGATTTTTGCACTTGTTCGTCTTTAATAAATTCAGAAGCAGGCACAGATATTCAGAGACATTTCTGTCTGTGGTCATTTAATGTGTCAGTCATAACAAGTAAAGCCCAGCTTGCTTTCCACACAACCCAGACTGCTGCTGTTTGTTTGGCTCTGAGGCAGTCATGAGCCCTTCCTTGTCCTTTGAGGCAAAGTTTAGGATCTAGTATAGAAAGTTGTGCATTTGTCTCCTTGGGTGTGCTGTCCCTGGCAGTTCTTAGGGGTCCCTGTGTGAGGTGTTCGCAGGGGCAGGTGTTGCTGCCAGCAGGAAGACAGCCACCGCTTCACACATGGTGAAGAAAACTGGCCTCTTAGGGGTTTGATGACGATGGAGCAGGTAAATAAAAATATTCTAATTGGCTTTTACAGATAAAAATGTATTGTCAGTGCTTTAAATTCTTGGGAGATGGGCATTTGGATCCTGTCCCTGAGGCAGGGGAATCCTGTTTGATTTGAGCATGGGGTGAGGCTGGAGGAGAAACCTCAGTTGCTGGTGCTGACTCTGAGGAGGAATGAGGAAATTGCTGGCTTGGGGTGGGGCTCAGCAGGGGCAGAGAAGAACCATCAGCCCCAGGGGCTGGGAGGGCCCACGCACTGTGGCCATGGCAGTGTGGCCACCTGAGGGGCAGGGCAGGGCAGTGGCTCTGACAGGCTCCTTGTGGGAGGGCGAGGTGTTCCCTGTGGGAAGGTGTTCCCTGTGGGAAGGAGAGGGGTTCTTGCTGCCAACTGAGGAGAGCTTGGGGAGGGCAGAGGAGACCCATGGCCTGTCAGGCCAGGGCATGCTATGGCTGACTAAAACACCTCCTGCCTGCTCCACCTTCCTGCAGAGTATGGGCAGAGATTGTCCTTCCCTTCCATGCTGACAATCCACTTGGCTTTGGGAATGTTGCTCCACCACTGGGAATGTTGCTTTCCATGCAAAAGGGGCTTCTGAAAAACCCACGTGAAACACAGGCCTGAGTCTTTTCAAACAAAGAGGTGTTTTAAGACTGGGTTTCTAATGGAACCGTGTGTTTGTCAGGCTTGATCATTGCTGCACTCTGAGCTGTGCTGCAGTGTGAATCCACCCCCATGGGCTCTCCCGCTGCCCACGGGCCTGAAGGGGAACAGGCTTTACCCTCTGCCCCTGCCATCATCACCACAACCCCACCAAAACTCACGGCAAAGTTTTTCTCAACTTTGGATCCCACTGCAGCTTGATGGCATCAGAAGAGAGATGTGCAGTTGAGCTGACAATCAGTGATTGGCATCGTGCACAACTCATTATTGTGTCAAGGATCTGGCATGTCCGTGGAGAGGAAACCATGTGCGTTGTGTTGACACTGAGCTTAATTCATATCCTACCGGCGGCAATGCCAAACCCTTATCTCATCGGTGCTCGTGCCAGAGCGCCTGCCTGCATGCCAGTTCCTTGTCAGAATAATGACTTATGCCTAATACCAATCATTCTGTGGCAGATGCTGCCTGGTGTAGCCATTTTGTACGGTTGGGAGCCTGAGCAAAATGGCTGGGTTTCCATGCTGGGTTTCCATGCTGGGTTTCAGAGTGTGCAGAGTGTGGCATGGTCGGAGCTCTCCAGTACGGCCAGGAAAAGGAAAAGGATTTCAAATGGCATCTAAATGATCTGCTGGGTTTTATGGCAACTTTCTTTAAAAAAAACCAACCAACCAAACAAACAAACAAAAAAACTTCCTGTAGTTTTTCTCTTCTATACCCTCCCTCAAATATGTGACAGCCCCTGCCCCAAATATGGTCAATATCTTTCTGCTTTTAAGATCTTCAAAATTGCATTTGTGGATGTGGCACTCTGAGCACCATTGCCTTTCCTTCATCTTCCCCTTTATTAATGCAGCTACTTTTTGGAGACAGCCCTGATTCTTCTCCGTGCTCACAAAGGGTTCATCTGCAGGGCTTGCAAGGGCACAGGCCTGGGTGTCAGCCTACCACACCCCTGGGTTTTGCCAGTTCCACTTGCCAGGAGATTGTCAAGGGAGATGTGCTGGCTCCCTGCTGAAAATCTAACACTGTAGAAGGCAGGAAGGACTCACAAGGAAAAGAGAACCCAAAATGTGATTTTGACTTTTCCCTATGGGAGAAGTTCAAGGTGCCACCAAAGTGGGAGAGAACATTTGAGCTGATACTGAACTTATAATCAAACTCTTTGTTGTGGGAACTGAATACTGTGGGAAAGGGAAAGGAAAACTTCCATGGGGTACAGCAATAATGCGTGTCTGTAAGGAACTGCAGTGTAGAGTAACTCCTGTTTACCTCTTTGGCTTGAGTGGGTAATTTGTTGGAATAAAAAGAGCAAGAAAAGGCTGAATGCTCAGTAGTTCACATTTGCTTTGAAATCAAGAGGCCCCCGAAACCAGCTTGGTGTTCTGTGTTACAGAGATATGAGAATTTATACCCAGGTGCCTTCACACATACGTTAAAAAAATAATCACATCACATTCCCCACAGCCTGGTCATCATTTGTTCTCAAACCACGCTCAAGTGACAATGCTTGAAGATAGGTTATTCATAATCATGTTGTTGTTTAAGCTGCATTACTGTTTTGTGTCCAGCCTATTGATTTTTCAGGATTCTTCTGCATGAGGCTTTTTTATTAGTGTGTTACATGGAACAAAAACCCCATAGTGGATTCAGAAAATACTGTGCTTACAAAACCTCCATAATTTTCTGGTTTTAACAGAAAAATAAATGCACCTGTGCTTGCAGTTAGGATGCCAAAATTTTCCATAATTTAATTTGAAACAGTTCAAGAGCTTTACTTTGGATATCAGCAGAAATGAGGGCCAAATTCAGATACAGTTTAATTGGGTACAAATCACTTGGCTTCCTAGAAGTGCTTTAGCTCACATAAATAAAGTCCACTTTAATTGGTCATCTTAAACATATACAGATTTGCATTTCTTTAATAAATCAGATGATTACAACACAATTCTAGACAAACACTTCCTGGGATAGGCAGCCTGGTTTCCTAAACCTGGGAGAGAATCACTGCACTGTAAGGAGGCAGCCAGGCAGAAGGGATAGAAAAGATAAAGGATGGTAACAGGACATACTCCTGTTGAAAACATGTTCAAAATCTTGGATGAAAACAAGACTTTGCTGTGAGTTGGAGCTTCTCTGACCAAAAATTTCACTTGGGATGAGCTGGTGCATCACCATCAGGGCCACCATTGGTTCTTGGTGTGCCACCCCTTCACTGCAGTTACAGTCACACTTCCTGGGAAATGTTGTCCATGGGAAAACTATGCTGATGTGATACATCTCTAAAGTTACTTTTGGTTCCTAGGGGCTGTGGTATCCAGTTAGCCCTTGAGTCTATGAATATTTATACAACATAAATGGGGATATCGGTGGGTTCCCTTGGTGGAAATGTGATATTGGTATTTTTAAAAATAAACTTAAATAAGGTCAGAATTTTTTATCCTCTAGAGAAAATTTCACGTCTGATTAAATAGTTTACATAAACTTAATCTTTTTCTGCTAGATGCATTATAGTCTCAGATATTATTCATGTAGCTATTCCTCTGTGAACCATAAAATGTTCATTTCTTCAAAATGAATATGAAGCTCAAAGCATTAGTGGTCTTAAGAGCATAAAAAGTTTATTGCTTTGTGCTTAACATTTTTCAAGTAACTTTCGAAAGCTGAACAAATTTTGCATTTAGATTAATGGAAGATGTTTTCCATTTGAAGGAACTAGCAAGGGAGCAGCAATAACAAGAATCCCCCAAGGTTAAAAATGTAGTGCTTTTGATTTTTACCAGAACTGTGTTAGCAGAACAATCATTTCTCAGCATGGGAAGGTAACATAATTGGTCTATACAGTGGCAATATAGAAAACGAGTATGCTTCAGAGAAAGCTAATATGGCTCTACTTAATAATTTCCTTCAAGAGCCTGAATTTGAATGTATATTTCACCCAGCTTGAGGCAAACAATTTGTACCCAGAAGTTCTAGTGGAAGTTACCAGGGGGTCATGCAATTTATTTTAGTTCTTGAAGTTTTCAGAACTGAAGACCTAAGTGCACATTCACTTGCATGTTTCACCCGTAATTTGATCCAATTGGGCACCATTTTCTTTCTCCCCTATTATGTTAGTTCTAGTGCAAAAAAACCCCAACAGTCTCATGAAATATTGTGAAAGAAAAGTTTTCTTGGAAGAAAAACTACTTCTCAAATTTACACAACCAGTCTCTTTAAGAATTGCTCCAGCAATTCTCTCTTTCGTTCTCTTAACACCTGAAGCCTGCTGTGTTGGTTTCTTGAAAACTGATGTTACTGTGCAAATACACTTTGCTTTGGAGCCTGTGATTGTGGAAAATTGTTTTTTTTTCAGAACAGACAAAACCACTATTTGCCCTTAAACTCAGGGCAGTGCTTCCCTCCAGAGCTGCCTCCAGCCTGGGTTGCGTGTCTGCCAAACCCAGCAGCCACATTCCATGGACAGCCAGTGCCTGGGCAGAGTCACCTCTCTGTGGTAAATCCCTCTGTCTGTAAACCTCAGAATTTTCCAGGACAGGAGCTGAGAGGTCCTTTCCTGTAGGAGTGGCATTGAATAAAAGGAAGGGGTTGTGCTTTTCAGTCTGATTTATGAGAAAACTCCTGAGTCTCTTTGTCCTCTGGGTTGCAGAGGGCTCTGAGAGACCTACAGGCAGGGCACTGGGAGGGCTGTTCAGTTGCCCAGTTGAGGCTACTGGGGTGTGGCTTACAGCTCATCACTGTGCAGGAGCACAAGGTTGGAAGGGCCCAGGGAGTTACACTGAATTTATCAGAACCTTTTATCTCAAATGTTCTGGAGAGATGCATTAGGAGAAGCAGATTGTAAAGACAAGAATTGCTCTGCTGGGTCTCTCCCTGTGCTGGGTGGTATGAGCAACTGGGATTAGAAGGCAGGTCCATGTTTCTCATAGGGGAGAGGACAACACAATTCTGGAAGTTTCTTTCTTAAACCGCTATAGTGTCTTGCCTTTCAGTACAGGGGTGTATATATATTTACAACAACTATTTTTTTATAGTCACGGCCCTTCCTTTAAACCTTTTTTGTTCTATTTGTTTTCTCAGGTGAGTTTGTCTCTGTATCTTCTTTCAGTATTAACTTGCCTTTTCAGTTGTATGTTTTTATTTTAGTGGGATGATGCTGTGATTTGTAAAAAAGACTTTCTGGCCTTTTTTACCATGTCCAAATTCTTAGGGCAGAAGCTCTTTTGTGAGTGTTTTGATAGACCTCTTACATTCTATCTCAGCCAAGGTAACAAATGCTCTAACTTTAGTGTCAGTTTTATGGAATTCTTCATCTGTAACATTTCTAAAAATCCTTCCCATGCTTTTGAAGCCAACAGAAGTTTGACCATTGACTTTCAATAAAGTCACTCTGCTTTTCTTACTTGGATGCCAAATGTACCTGAACAAATCGTACAGACACAAGGTAGAATATAAAATAAATCTGTCCCTCTGGTAATTATCACCAAGAATTAATGTGTCTTACTTCTGAAGCCAGCAACAGTCCTGCTGGAGGCCTGCCTCTGGGAAATTTACCCTTCCCTGGCTGGCCAAGGTTCTGTGATCCACCCTTCCCAAAGCTGTGTGGGCATTTGTTACCACACTGCTCTTAGAGCTGTGGTTGGATCAGCTTGCTGCGGTGGGTAAGGGGATCCTTCTCCCTTTAAGAGGACATGATGGGGAAAACATGGCCTGAATTTCGTTAGCAGTGTGACAATGAGAGAGATAATTAGATGTGACAGTTATGAATGACGCACTGTCATGCACTTCTGCATTCTGACTCAGATAAATTGACACTGCTGTCAAACACAAGCTATGGAGAGGAGAGACCTCTGATGAACCTTCTAATATGGTAAATGGGAGTCTTAATTCTTCATTAACTGGAAAAAGGAGATTTGGCCATGTAATTTTCTCCTTGCTGCCTGTTTTAAAGATTCCAATAACCCAGCATTTACAGTTGACTAGGCAGGGATTGCTTTTTCCTATGCTAGCGACATGGAGGCTGTGAAATCTAAGGAAGTGCCGCTTAAACACAGACTTATTGCCTTGGTTATCTTTAATGACTTTGAAATGTATTGGCCTCATTATGGAACAGTGCAGTTATCAATTCCTCTAATTAGGTGATGCAGTCCCATAAGAAATTTAACATTAAAGTGCAAAAACGAGTTAGTGGCATCAATTGCTGGCAACCTGGATGTTGGCACTGAATTTAAAGCAACAGTGCTCTTTTTCTGTGTAGTTATTCTGGATCAGTCTTATTCGTTCAAATATCAACAGTAATTTTTTTTCAATTCATTTATTTTGTCCTATCTGAAGAGCTGTTTATTTACCTGAGCATTTCTTTGCCCTCTGAAGCTCTATCCTGTGACACACAGTTGGTGTAGACACGAGTGAGCTACACACCAGCTGATGCAGAGTGAACTCTTCACTGACAGATCAGGCTGGGCAGTAACATTGTGAGTCCACATTTGCAGTTTCAGTGGCCCTTTCAATCTGAAGCTCTTGTGGCAGTTTATAAGCACTGAAGTGCATTGCCCACAGTCCTACCTCCCAGCAGAGCTGGAAACAAAGCACGATCCCCGCAGTTCAGTCACCTTCCCAGATTTGTAATGCCGCTGCCTCCCACGAGGGTCTGCTGGAGGTTGCATTTCTCTTTTCCACCATATGGAAAAGATTACTGGTGGCCAATTTAGAACAGACCATCTCCTGTCTTGCTGAGAGGAAAAGAAGGTCTGAGAAACCTTATTCTAATATTGTCTTGTTTGTGCAAGTGTTTTGGTGTGGTTGTATACAAAAGCAAGTGCACAGTATTTTATCGCTTGTTATCCTTCTCTTTAAATCACACAGCACAATCCTAGAGATTATTTGTGTATGAAGAAAATCTCCATTTTCTGCGAGTTATTAAAGCTTGGTGAAATAATATCTGGCAGGGCAGTGGGTGATGTTACATGGGGAGGGTAACTGTGAACACATTGGGAGACCATACTGGGAAAAATTGGAAGTTTTACATACTTTAGAATAAATGGCTCCAAAGACCTCAAACAACCTCAAATTGCAAACCACAAATGGTCACAAACCCAGCATGGAGTTTGGTTTCTGTCTGGTTAGGCAAGCCGTGAGCCAGGGATGAAAACCTCACCCAGTGCTTCCCACACAGACACGGATCTGTAGTGGCCTCACTAAACTGCTCTGGAGGCTGTCCTTCCTTGCCTCCCTTCCCGAAGGGCAATACCAGTGGATTGCTTTGGATGCTTTTGGAGGACAGGGCATTTGTCAAAGACTCGAGGCTGAGAAGAGGATGGATGGATGGATGGATGGATGGATGGATGGATGGATGGATGGATGGATGGATGGATGGACGGACGGATGGATGCTAGGCTGGGAGTTCTCAGTTCCACTGCAGCTCCTCTCTGTTTGACTGCAACTGCTTTGTGAACTTGTGGATCACAGTGAGATATTCGGCCCAGTGAACACAATCCTGCCACCCTTTTACCCCTTCCATTGTTTGTACCTGGTCTGGAGGGGTGGTGACTAGCTGACTTGTCCCAGTCTCTGAACATACCCAGTCTGAGCCACACCAGCATTTCCATCCCTGGGCAGGTTGTGCAGGGACTCCTGCTCTGTTCAGCCAGGTCACTGAATCTCTGACTGCTACAGCCTGCAGAAGCTGCTCATGGATATAATGATTTGTTCCAGGTGCAGGTGATGCCCTTCCCTGCAGCATGTCCCAACCCCTCCCAGCAGTGTGTGAGACACAGACACTGCCATCCCTGGGCATCAGGGCTGTTTTTTTTCTCTCCAGGTCAGAAAGAAAAGTAAGGGCACTCTACTTGCTGTTTTAAGCGTGCCCACATGTAGTCCCACCCAGTGTTTGTTGCTGCAGAACTTACAGAGTTATATGAATCACAGATCACAAATAGGGGTGGAAGTTAGGGTTGGTTTTCTCCTTTTTCTTGGACTGGGAGGAAAGAGATCTGGGGTAATTCTGCTTTCTGAGGGAGCCAATTCTGCTCTCTTGCATTAGCTTTCCAGATATTTTTGTTTCCTTTGTAGACAGTCTCTGTTCTGGCAATGGATATCATCAGAGTATCAGAGACATATGGTCATTATCTACACTTGACCAAGAGATAAAAAAATTTGAATCCTTGCAGTTTTCTCTCCTGTGTTGCTTATTGTCAGATGGAAGTGATGAGTCTCCCGCTCTGGAAAGAATATTTTCAATGATGACATTTCGTACCCAACCATACATTTGGACAATCAATGAAAGAAGAAAAGGACTAGTGGCAGGAGAAGGGCTGCCTGTTAATTCTGTATGTTGTGCAGGAGTCAAAAAGTTGGCAGAAAACATTGGACCACAGTTAACCTTTGTGTAAGCATTTTCTGCACAGTCCAGTCCCAGGTGACAGGCAGCATGTGCTGCATGTTCCTAAACCATACCTTGGATTCTCAGCTCATGTGAAATACTTCTGTATTGTTCTGTCAGACATTTCATGAAAATCGATGAAAATGATTTGTCTAAGAAAAAAAAACAGGCCCAGGTTAAGGTCAAGACAGACCATAACTGCATCCCAGTCCTCTATGCCCTCAAGAACATCTCCCACAAAAGAGACGCTGTCACTTTAACATGGGCTGCTGTTTCCTTGAATGGAGTTACCCAATCTTTCATCAAAGAAACATATCTCCCATATCCCTGTCTTTAAAAACAGCAATTATGTGTAAATGCCTTCTGATTTATTTGAGCCAGGGCCACCGGCCAGTGTGAGTCACCACAATTTATTGCTAACCGTCACTTTTACATGATAGGTTTGTAACAAATATCTGCCGCATATTGTTAAATTAATCTTCCATTTAAAATTAATGGAGTTAGACTCCCCAGGTTCAATGTAATTTCGTGTTCACGGGCAGGGAGTGATGTGAGCTGCATACAGAATGAGCCGAGGCCAAACGCCCTAATCTTTCATCACCTTGAACCTAGTGACTAGGACGCCTTCTCAGCACCAACTAATGAGATTGAGCTTGCTTCTCTCCTGAGGACACCAGCTCAAAGAAGCTTTTCTGCTCAGATACAGCAGGCTCCGTCTTATTTTAATAATTCCTCAGATATGACATGCCTGATGTTATGTATGAAAGACTCAGGCTTGAAAAAGAGATGAAATGAATTTTATATCATTACTTCAAACCCGAAACCAGCTAAAGGAAGTATGTCACAGTTAAAAATGCAGTAAGCATTTTAGCTATGAAATATTTTGAAAGTAAACAGGAGTCACTCTTTCATTTATTATTATAATGCAGCCTCACCTTAGACTCATCTTTTCTAATTCCAGTCCCATTCATAAATTAATAACAATAATGTAGATGAAAGCAGGAGACTGTCCAATGAACATGTGGATGGGACCATCAGAGAGAAGAGATTTAATTCCTAATGGAATATGCCATGCTATAGTGCTGAGCTCTCTCATTTCTCTTTGTGGGCATTTGTAGAAAATGAGCCTTTGCACTGGCATACTGCAAATCCATCACATATTGTTTAAAAATAATTGACTTGAATTGTATCAGTGTACCTTTCTGCCTGTCCTTTATTGCAGCTTTAAAGAAGTAATAATTTCGCTTATATTTTAGTATTTACCAGTGCAGGAGACTGAGAGCATCCGTGGTATCTGCACAAGGGCCTGTGCTGCTGCGTGCTGTGCTCCCAGTGTCCCTGGCACTGCTGAACCACGTGGAGCTGCTGCTCCATCCCCTCTGGGTGTGTCGTGACCGCGGATGAGTCCCAGGTGAGGATGGCCTGGCCTCATGCCCTGGGCAGTTCCCAAGCCACAGGTCCAGAGGCTCACCTCCTCTGCTGCACCTCTCACATGGGCTCTGCACAGTGGAGAGCCGCTGTCAGCAGCTCCTGCAAAGCAAGAATAGGAACATGGCATTTTTCAATCTAGAAGAATGTCTTAGGAGAGAAGGGAGAAAGGTTTTTCCATGAGCTGCTGTCAAACGGAGGAGAGCAGGCTTTGTTCTGGGGCATGGGGTGGGTAGGAAGAGGGATGGCAGAATGCACAGGTTTTCAAATCTTCTTCTTATTTTAATGTGAGTTTCTGGGGGAAGGCCCATCTGGGCAGCTGCAGAGAATCAGTGAAGATTTCTTTCAATTGTGCTGCTTTGATTTAAAATCTCTATCAGTCTTCCCATATATCCCACCTGGGGCAGATTTCCATTGCTGAGCAGACCTCGCCCAGGTTCATTCATGTCTTTTATCCCCTTGTATCAGTTGCAGCTATTCTGATTTCTGTGGAATTATAATTCTGGTTAAACCAGTGAACCATGTAACCAGTATCAGGCGCTTTTATGTTTGTGGGGGCTTTGTTGCTGAGAAAAACATCACTGTTTTAGTCATTTAGCAAAACTACTGGTTTTGACTTTTTAGGTTTTTCCTTGCTTATTTAAAATCAGTTGTAAGGATATGACCTTGTTCCTCTATGCAATCTCACCTGATTAAAGCCTTAAAATTGGTCAACTCTTCTTTTTTAATTATTCTTTTATTTTTTTAAGGGAAGCATTTGCATGCACAGCCTTGCTTATCAGTCCTCTTTGTTCTCTTGGAAACCCAGTGCTTCAAGCTGTGATCCACCAGTTCCCACATCCACAGGTGCCCCACTGCCTCTTCCTCTGCCTGAGTGTTGCCAACTGCCCGCTCAGAGGCAGTCCTGGGGCAGAGCAGGGGATGCCCAAGTAGCCTGGATGTGTGGTGATGATTAACCCACCCTCTCCAAGGAGCCAAAGGGAGCTGCTGAGAGTACAAAATATGGCTGTGGCTGCCACATTTGCCACAGCTGGCATCAGCTGGGACCATTCTGTGATGTTTGGCCCCAAGGGAATTTTGCAGGGTGTCTGAGTAGCGCAGTGGGAGACGCTGCAGTGCCTGCAGTGCCAGCAGTGCCCACCTGTGCAGGACCAGCTTCCTGTGCCCAGTAGGAGCTCTCCTGCATTGCCTCTGTAGCAGGTTGCTCTGTAAAAAATATGGTGCCAGCAAGGACTGGCTGTGCAGGAGAGAGAAGAATAAATCAAGTTACTTTTCTGCTTTATTTACTTGCTATTCATTTTTATTCCAGGCCTTGCAGCAGACAGCAATGAAACTTCTAGATATTCATAAACAAAAATCTGGTCTTCTGTCCACTGATATAGATCAAGAAGGCCAGAGTGTATGTTAAGAAAGAAGAGAGTTGTAAAAAATGTTGAAATAGATTTATTGGAGACTTCAATATCTGTTGAAGTCAGCAAAGCTGGAATAAGCTTTAAGTAAACACTATCAATTTCAGTGATAAGATTTAGAAGGTGGCTTCTATTTTTTTTTTTTTTCACTAGATGAACAATATCACAAAGCTTGTTTTCATGGAAATGTGATCGAGATATAAGCACTGCTACCGCTAACTCCTTTACCTTAGGTTTAGTTACACTCAGTTACTTCTCTTTGAATAGCAGAAGATGTATCTCTCAGCACTGGAATTTTTCATTATGTGGGCTTTGCATCTTAATGTTTTTCCTGTCTCCTTATATTGTGGATAGATGCCATTTTGCAAGGTGAAAAGGTTACCAGTTCCAGGTCTTGCATCATTGCTGTGCTGGACTTCTGGATACCCTTGGAAGCTTTCATCTTATTTTTTTTTTTTATTAAGGAGAAAACCCTCTATTCAGGTGAAATTAGTTTCTTAGTTTCAGCATCCAGAAGTATAAAAAAGTTCCCTTCTATGCAGTGCATTTGATTGGGAATAAAAATGACTGATGACAGCCCATACTGGACCCTTTTGTTCAATTCAGCTATGATTATGGAGCCTATTAGCTGGAGTTACAACCTATTTAAGAGCAGTGCTTACTAGTAATGGGGGCCAAATGATTTTGGAAAGTTCAGATTTACTGGGCTCCCTACAGAAATGAATTCAGCACTGAACATATTGATGCAGTGCCTGAACGAGGCTGTTCCAGGGGGACTCAGAATTGTGTGCTTAGCAAGAAATGAGCGGGTAGTAGAATTAAAGATCAGATAGATGTGAGGCTCAAGGGCAGTCTAAACTCTGAAGTTCATCATAGCAACTTAATCAGACTAAAATGAGTGTTGCACTGACAGGAATCAAACCTCTGTGTGACAGGAAATTTAGCTTGTTACAGTAGTGCTGTGTTTTTTCTATGTCCCTGGGTCTTAAAGTTTTGAAGTGTTTTGAAATAACTGTGAGATGTCAGTGCTTGGTGGCTACTGAGGCAGCTTGGGTTTTGTTAATGGAGATGTTGACTCCACTTGATATTTATCTTTGCTATAATGGATCTGCAGTTTTAGTACTAAACAGACCATCTCATTGCACCTGTTCAAAGGAGAGGAAAACTTCAGGGTTCTCTCAGTGGTTTTTGGCACAATCTTGAAATCTGCTCTGGGGAGCAGAAAATTTGGGTTATTGGTCTGCCAGCCCTGCACCTGACCAAGCCCCCCATGAACCAGTCGTGCATGCTGCAGTTGGTGGGGGCAGTGGAGACTGGCCCCAGGAACTCTTGTAAGGGACATTTTTATGCTGATCACAGTCTCAGCCATCCTCTGCGCGTGAAGGCTCCACCGAGGTTCTTTCAAACACCTTCTCAGTTTCTGAGCAAGCCTTGAGCCACAAGACCCCATCCCACATCCAGCTATGCCCACGTCTTTAGAGCTGCCCAGTCCTGTAATTCCCGTTCTCATGGACACACAACTCTCCCCTTCTGGAAATTTCTTCACCAGAGTAATCTCCCCTTCCTGTATGTCCCCCACATGACCCCTCTGAGTCAGCACCAAGCTTCCCCAGCCTGGTTTCTGTGCCCTGCTCATCAGACACCTTCCTCCTGCTGTGTCCACATGTACCAAGATAGGATACACTTCCAAAACACAATTCAGGAACAGTGCACTCTGCTGGCACATCTCCCATAATCCTCTTTTCTGACTTTGCTTCTGCCTTGGGACAGGAAATTTATTAATCTTAACCCAAAATTTCTTCCTACGTACCAATTGAAGCCCGGCTTGAATGTTGCTTTTTATTGACCATGGGAATATGCTGCTTTGCGGTCCTTGGATGGAGCTGGGAATATTTAGCACTTGTCAGATTGCTGCTTCCCTTCCTTTGAGCGACAGCAGCAGGGTCTGGGCCCAACCTGGGCTGGGTGGAACTGTGTGGTTTTGCACCTTCTGGGATGCAGTCCTTTGGCTGGGAAAAAGTCTGGGAGAATTTGGTGTTAGTCACATAGTAAACAAATGGGAAGCAAGGGGTTGGGTTTTATCATTAATACTTTCTCAGTCTTAACATTAAAAATGCCCTTTAGGGTGGTGCATTAGCCTGCTGCAGGAGTGGCTCTGTGCAGAAAGCAGTGGGAATGTGCTGTCCCAGAAGGAGCTGTGGCTACCCAAGGTCAGGCACTCGGAAAGAGCTGGGAATGTTCTCCTGCGGCTCAGGGGAGCAGAGCTGGGGCAATTTCTGGGTCACCGTTCGGACCAACTGTTCACGTAATTGTTACACGAGATGTTGCTTAAAGGAGTCCTATTTTCAATCACACGAGCATGTCCCAGATTTCTCTAAACCATCTGTTCAAGTGAAGAACTTCCAGGTTGTGGGTTTTTGGGTGAGAGGGGAAAAGGCAGAAGGAGAATTGGAAGCAGGAGTTGGAAGTCAAGTGTCAGCTGGGCTCTGGTAGGAGGCTCTTTACAGCTAGAATGAAGGATCAGGAGAGAAATGCTTTCAGCTTGACACACAGATGATAAAACAAGCCTTAAACAGAAGCTGTGGCTGCACAGCAGGTAAAGAAATCCTTCTTAGATTAAAAATAAATATTTTATGCTGCATGTATGCAAAGCTTTTATTTTAAATTTTTAATAGCTTAATGCCCTATACAATCAGCAGCAAGCAGAAATTAAAAGAAAGGGTTTGCATAGTTTTATTGAGGTAGGAAGCCCTCAGAAAGCTAAGTTGAGGGAGTTTTTTAATGATAAAAAGAAAATTAAAGGACAGGCCGTAAATCAGAATTTTGAAGCATAAAAACATTTGGAAATCATCTTGTCTTTGTATGTTTATAGCAAAGAGCAAATGCAAGCCTTGCAAAGAGATGATTTTGAAGGCAGGCAAGAGGTGTGCAGTGCAGGGGGGCTCAGCTGTCACAGGCAGGTGCTCCCTGCTCAGAGGGGTGACCAGGAGGTTCGGGTTGTCCCTGCCAGCCATTTGGAGCATTTTAATGACTGAAGCATGGTAAACATTTGTGGGGATAAACATTGTCTTCCTGCTGAGCAACAATGTCTCCTGTATGAGAACAGGATTGTTTTGGCATATGTCGGCTCTAAATATCCCTGCAGATACTTTACAGGAATTGCTGCCTCTTTAAACATTTATGCTATTAAAAATCAGGACGATTGTTGACATAAACCTGTGATAGCAGCTGCATTGTAGACAGAGTATGAATTTTTAATGTTATTGATGAGAAGTTTATATCATTTATGTACTGTAGTAAGGGAGGCATATGAGTGCTGAATAAAGAAAATGATGGGATTGAAGCCATGTCGGTATCAGGCCTCACACTATTTATTAATGTGGCCTCTCAAAAGGAACATGAATGCGGTAAATGGCGAGCAAAACAAAGCTAAGCGATTTATAATATTTTAAAAACTTGTGTTGGGATGAGAAGAAGCTTTTTGGCTCTGCTGCCTGGGTTATCTGCTTTGGCTACCAGTGTCAGCATGGAGGGCAATAGTGATGTTATCAGATCTTGAGGGTTGGCAGCCAGCGGGTCAGAGCTTGGGGGCTTGGAGGGTTTGTGACTGGGGAGGCTGGAACGTCATGAAGCTGCAAAAGGAGTTTTGAAGAACACTCTTTCTCTCTGTGTTTTCTTGCCTTGAATTACCGTGACTGAGGAGGCAGAACTAAAGCTGAGATTGTCTTCTGCACTGCAGAAAAGACATTTTCCCTCTTCCTGATCCCTTTCTGTTTTCTCTGTTGTCTCTGATTGTTCCTCTGTAACCTGCTCCCCCTCTGAGAACAGCTGGGGAACTTCTCTCTGCTCCCAAAGGGAGCTGCTGATACAGCCCCGGGGTGTCAGACACTGGTTCCTGCAGTTATGGGAGATGGTTTGGTGGGACTTGGCAGTGTTGAGTTTGTAGTTGACTTGATGATCTCAAAGCTCTTATCCAACCTGAATTATTCTGTGATTCTCTGATTTAGTTGTTAAAGTGTCAAAATTTCCTTTACTGGAGGGCAGAAGGGGCTTTATTGTTTGTGAGGTTTGCTTTGGGGGAAGCTCCAAAGTAGCTCCTTCAGTGAATGTCTCCTACAAGGTCTCTGTTCTAAAGCTCTGCCCTCCAGCACAGCCTCTGGAGGTAGAGGAAGCACTTCAGCTTTCCTCCTTCAGGCACAACTGTCCTTGTTTTTGCAGAATCCCACTTGGTAGTTATACAAGTGCTTCATGTTTCTCAGCACCAGACGGGCTAAATTAAATTTTCATATGTTGTCCATACTCATTTTTCCTAAAAGTGTCACTGAGCAAATTTCCAGGATGTTCTTCTTTAAATGGAAACACAGCCATTGCTCAGCTTGTGGCACTGCTGGCTCTTTCCATCCTCACTGAAGATTGCAGTTAAGGCTCTGGTATACATGAACAGCCCCGGCAAATCAACACCATTCTCATATATTCTAGGGGTGCAGGTATCAGCATCCATCCAAGGTCTTCCTGGAGTGAGGGAACATTTCCTTATCGACAGAGGAATTACCTGGCACCACATTTTGTAGAACTGTGGCTGCTCCCCTCCGAGTGCCAGGCAGTGCAGGCTGGACAGTCTGAATCCTCTGCTGGAATCAGGTCCCAGTGCAAGGTCTCACCTTCCCAGCTCACATAATTTAACCCCCAAACAGCTGTCCAGGGGTAACAACTCCCCACCCCCTGGCTGTATTTAAACCCATGACTTGGAGGGGGAAGGGGTGGATCCTATTCCAGTCCACTCAAACATCCATCCTCAGTGGGATGTGTCTCTAAATTAATGTAGCACTGGGTTAGTACTGCAGACAAAAAGCTGCATTAAAAGGACATTATTGGGGTTGCAAAGTCAAGCCTGTGAAAGTTAAGAAATTGAGAATTAAGGTTGCCTCTTCAACCTTAATTTGCCCCCTTCTGTGTACGCACTATGAAACAGCCTTTAATTACATGATCACATTCTCCTCTGCCTGAGGCAGACACCTGGCACAGAAAATTCCAGCCCACATGGTTTGAAGTTGGGCAAAGCTATTATCAGTTGAAGGAGAGAGTCTTGTAGGAAGTGTGTAGCAACTGTAGCAAAAGGCTGCAATTTGTGTTGATTTCCATTTATTTTGCTGCATTCAAAATTTGTTAAACTTAAAATATTCTGCAAGTAAAATCCATCTGTGTAGAAGACCCAGGAGGGCCGTGTGCACCTCAGATTGCTTTACACAATGAGGGTCTTTTTAACAAAAATCATCTCTTGTTTGGGCATAGAGTGCCAAAAAATATGAAACTGAAATGGGAATCCTACTGGTTTACATGTTGTATATCTATAAGTATAAAAATATACAAATATAAAAACCTCAAAGATGAAAAATAATCTCTGCAGGTGACAACCAAGTCACTTAGTCAAGTAAGTTGAATATTAAAAGGAGAAACTTAAATTCATTTTCCTGCTCTTTTCAAGCCCAGCAGAGGGGTTTTTCAACTCCAGCTCTCTTTTCACCTCAGAGCTGCTGACAAATTGTGTCTTGCAGATGAACAATGCATGACATTTATAGTTCACATAACGTATGTTCCAATGTATGGAGATTTCAGGCAGAGGTGGGTGGTCCTTGCCCGTAAAAAGTAGAAGGGATGCTAATTTCTCAACAGGAATGACTGGTTTGTAATTGGCCGGAGTGCTGGCACAGAGTGCGCCAGGATCAGTTTGGAGCCAGGCCAGGAAGAGGCTCCACCTTGTCCCCAGAGCCCGTTCTGCTGATCTCAGTGGTGCAGGTGCTGCTCTTCCACTTCAGGGAGCAATTGGAAGGAGTTTGGCAAGGAGGGGCTGACTCTGGCCGAGGTTTGAGACTGCAGCCAGCTGGAAATGTGCTTCCCCGTGTCCCCCCTCAGCCCCAGGGCTGGGCTATAGCTGAGCTGGAGGGATGGAGTTCATTCTTTGTTACCTGAACTTTGGTTGTTGAAGGGGATTTTAGGATGACCAACACACACGACATTCCATTCCTGGGCAAGTGGAAATGCAGGATGCCCAGGACCTCTGATAGTTCTCAGCATCCCATTTATAAGCTCAGGACCCAGGAAGGAGTCTGCTAACCCATTTATTTGGGCAGCCAAATGAACTGGTGAATTTTTTAAATATTGGATGTTAATGTGGAGAAAACCTTTCCTAACTGCTGACTTTACTCTGAGGTTCTTTGGCACACCACAGACCATCCCAAGCACTCCTTCACATCTCTAACACCAGCAAGCTACAAATTACTTTATCCAAGGTCATGTTGAGAATTCAGATAAAATCAGAAATAATAATTTGGGTTTTTGTCTTCTAGACCTCTCCAATCTTCACTGCTTCTGCAGGGCTGTCTCTACTCAGCATATTGTCGTTGGATTTTTCAGTTCTTAGTGAACATCATTCCAGTTATTTTATACCAATAATACTTTTCTTCCTGTTCTGTTTCTATGATCACTTGTTAAAGCTGATTTTCTTGTAAACTGCTTGTGTTCTGACTTCAGCACAAAATGCCATAGCTAAGATTAGCTCTAACCTTCAAACTTCAGACCTTCAGACATCGGTGATGAGCCAACCATATGTAAGTCTTGTCTGTGTGTTTTTAAAAGTGGTAAAGGAAACAAAAAACAAGCACTGTCCTTCCAAGAGAAATGGCAAGCTGCCACCTTAATTTCTCCAGAAGAGCTCAGGTCAGGACAAGTCAATCAAAATCACTTTTCTTGGGCAGGAGCTCAGGTACAGCAGTAGAAAATCCCTTTCAGTGGAGGTCTGGAGCATTAATCAGGAACTGCAGAGTGCTCCTTTGTAGGACTTAGGGGACCAAGGAAAGGTGCTCGATACTTCTCCATATAGAGTTTTGCTCATGCTTTCCTGACAGCATCTGAGGGGAGGACCCTTTGTATTATTTTTTTTTTCCCCCACTTCATTGTGGGTTGTGCTTCAGCACACTGAGATTCTTTTTGGCACTTTCCTGAGGAGGACACACAGAACTGTGCAGAAACTCAGTAATTCCATAGTAACCATTGACTGTGATTACATGCCATGTACAGTACAATGTAAATATGTGGGTAATACAAACAATTTGTATTTTCTCAACTACATTATTAAATCTGAAAATTGCAAACTACGTAGAAATTAGGTTGAGAATAAAATGGGTAACTTCACATGCTGTATTATTGCAGTGTATTATCTCTAGAAGTCTGTCATTACTTTGGAGTTCCATGCTATTTTTCTGATAATAATCAAGTGCTGAGAGTTTGTGGCCTTGTCCAGCTCAGAGCTGCACAGCCCAGCTGTTAATTTGGGTTTAGAAGGTGGAGAATGTTCTCAACTCAGTCTTTAAGTATTTTTTGCCTGGGGAGGAGGATTTCTTTCATTCAAGCAAGCAACGTGACTGCCCAGTAACCATGGCTGGTTTGCATTTATTGCAGATACACACAGTGCACTTAAAGGGAGGCTTGTGTCTGTGCCACGAGTAAAACCAGGCTTCATGCTCACATACAGGGGTTGTTTCTGCCTGAGGCTCCCTCAGGTCCATGTCAGGTGTTACTTCACTACTGAGACCCTCTGACTGCACAGGCCTTTGCTGGAAGGGCACAGCCACGTGTCTTAAGGGTATTTTGAGACTTTGTTCAATTGTCCCTGACTTCCAGGCTGAGCAGCTCATTTATGTCATGTACACCGACTGCTCTTTGGGGTCTGCTGGTCTTTGAACCTCTCCTTCCCACGCTTCTCTCTCTCCTTGGTGTCTTTGCCCTGCAGAGCATGGCATTAAGGTTAGGTGATTTATTTACCCACCAAGAATATGTAAATCGTTGTTATCCTCTTAGTCTATACCTCTGCACTTCAGTACTTTTTTTCTTTTGAAATTTGAATGAAAGATACTGAATGAGACTTTTAACTTAGAAACAACCGCATTTATTTATGGTTTCCCCACAGAGCATATAGTCATGAGAGTTGAAAAATGCCTCTGGTCTATGGTTACATTTGTCTGTGTTTTATAATGTATACATGCACTGTTTTCTATGGCTGTTATCAAAGCCCAGCAGTTTGTTGTCTCTTCAGATAAAGGTTTGGTTTTCATAGCAAACTGGTAATCAGGGCACCAGTCCAGGGGCATGTGATCTACTGAGAGGGTGAAAGTAGCCATAAAATCTGAACTGAGAGACTGAGCTCCTCTCAGGAAGACAGAAAGATACAAGGACAAGGTAAAGTGCTGCAAGATAGATAATGATGGTCACCCATCAGTCTTTGTACTCGCCAAAAGGAAGTCACAGCTGTTGCTCTTCTTCACGAGGCATCTTGATTTATTTATACTCCTTTGCCTTTACACCTGTATCTTCTCAGGCTTCTGGGCTCTCCTGGTAGATTTATTAGCTGCTGTGGAGCAAGGAGGGAGACTTGCAGGGAGAGGGGAAATGGAGAACAGAGAAGAAACAGAAGGAAGACAGAACAGTAGGAGGGAGAGGGAGGAAGAAGATAAGAGACAGATGAATGACGGCAAATGGAAGAGAAATGAGACAAGGAACATGATGGGGGAGAAAAAGCTGGAAGGGAGCTTTTGAGAGAGCATGTAAAATAGAGGTGTGGTGGAGGATTTCCAGCAAAAGTCATGTAAATCAATGGTGAGTAAATTAATAGGGCAATTGTGCAAATGAGACTCAGTCGTTTAAGCCAAGCGGAATAGATCACGGATGATTTAGGGAGAGTGTAACCCACAGGGCACACCTTTCAATCTCCTGCTGAGCTGAGGCAGGATGCTGACACGTCAGAAAGTGGAGCAGATGAACAAAACGAGGAACATTAAAAGGGAGGAGGTTGGGAGACAAACTCCACATGCAGAGCAGCATTAAACTCCTCAACACCAGAGCCACGTCTTAGGCTAAAGGAAAAACTTCCTGGTGCTTCCAAGTCAGACAATATTACTGTGGTTTTACATAATAGGGTCTCCTGGTATTGCTTCAGTTCCTGATGTGATTGCAAACTTTCATCAGAGGAACAATTCAAAAATGCATCCTGCAATTCTTTAAATGTGTAATTTTGCAGAAAAACTGTTTCCTGTACAAACGTTTCTGCCACCTGCCATCACTAAGGTATGTATGAATGTGGCTGAAGGGGGGATGCTGAAGGAGGCTGGAGCAGCTGACAGCTGACAGCCCCTGGCTCTGCCCTTGCTGTGTCCCATTCTATGCCACTTTTGGGGACTTGTACCCATGTGTGCACCAGACAGGACACAATTGGGATATGCTCTTGTCTCTCACTGATATTACAGCTGTGCCCACTGCCCCTGGCTGTTGATGAAATTCCAGGAGTTCCAGAGAAACCCTATTTCTCCGGGATTTATTTAGTGTTCAGTTCAGTTAATTTATGTTTGAGACTCTGCAAATCTTCTCCAGCCCTGAGAATGGATTCCTCTGCTCTGTCTCTGAAATGGAGCAGACCATTAAATCCTGTGCCTTTTAAATGCAGCAGTTACTAATGATTGTGAAAGATCAGAATTAGGCAGTGGTTTAAATGAATTTCTGACAATCATTCTGTATTGGGGATCAAGACACTGGAACGACTGAGAGGTGTTATAAAAGATGATTTTTTGCACAGTCTCATTAAAGGTGTTACATGTAATGTCAGAAGCCAAACTGTTATTAGTTACAAGGTTTTTTAAGTGTTTCTTAACCAATCAACTACTTCTGCAAAGCTTGCTAACAACTTCTTCCACCAGTCATCTACTGCAATGTGTTTTTTCTTATCCAATCAAATAACACTACACAAACTTCTACTGATACTTCTGAAGCTTCTCACTAACTCTATACAAGTTCTATTGTTGAACTATAACATTTTTTATTATCTTACTTAGCATATTTTTTCTGTTAACATCAGGCATATTTTTGCTTGCTTAAGATTTATTTCTACTTAACCTATAAATCCACATTTTTACTTCATGTCTGTGTAACTTTATTGCTCCAGCTGTCTGAGTTGTTTCCAAGGTCTTAGGTCAAATTTTGTATCCATCTCTATCTCTGATCCTGCACAAGGCTCTGGGACTTTTCTGTACCCTCCCATTCCAACAATTCTGCCCTATGAGTTTTTGAAAATATTAGATGTAGTGCCACGTGGCCCAGCATATAAAACATTTTGTTTTACTCTGACTCCTGTAATTTCAACTCTTTCCCAAGCTCTTGAAAAAAAACAAAAAAACACAAACCCAACAGCGTCTTTAAAAAACTTCTTTGTTTGATTTTACCATTATCCCTCTCTTCTCCTTGAACGTGGAGTGTGAACTTGATTTTCATTTTACTCAGTAGAAAGTTAAATGCAACCCAGGCGTCTTGTTAAGGATAAATATTTTTCTAAAGGAAACAAAAGAAGTGATGAAAGATGAGGTGGAAAGGGAAACCTTAGTGCTGATGGGGGACAGCTGGATTTTGTCAGGGATGGTGGTTCCTTCCTCCTTGGCCTGCTGCTCTTTCTCGAAGAAAAGCAACATTTTTATCTAAAACTGATGCTGATAAAATAGCTCTTAACTTGACAGCATCCCTTTCACAGCTTTAAAATTCCTTCCTGAGATTCAGGTTGGTCTAAAATATTGCTTTGGAAACCTTGGGATGCAAGTGTGAGACTGTCTTCTTCAGGAGCGCTCTCTCCAGCTTGGGGAGAAGCAGAGCCCTGTGGGGGCTTCCCTAGAGCTTGTAATTGTTTCTGTGTTTTTCTAGCGGAGATTTTCCAAGTTGTGGTGTTTCTCTATGTCATGCTGCAGGACTTCATCTCACCTGATGTAGATGTGGGTTCTGACTGACTGAAGGACTTTACAGCCCCTCATTCTGTTTGTGAAAAGTCTCCTTTATTAAAAATAATTGTTTAATTAATTAATTAATTACAATTATTTGCTTTTTCAGAATCAGGCTTCAAATACCTATCAGTTATAAATATTTGGTTATTTATAATTGAAGTGGTGTTTTATAATTGATTTCTAACACAACTGCTGCAACACTTTAGTGATATCTAGCAAAGGTATGAAGGTTAATTAATGAAGAATTGCAGACTGCCAGAGGATTATTTTTGAGTTATCTTGTAGAATTCCACCCCTAAGCTGCAGCTCGCTGAAATGGTGTAGAATGATTTATGTTTGTAGGAACTGTTTGGTTCTTGTATGATCTCCTGCACTATTCAATCATGCTTCAATCATGAAAATCCTGCTTTTCACTCCGTTTCTGGTTACTTTCTCTTCCCTCAGTATTCAAACAGCAGCCCTGCCTTACTTAGTTAATATGTCAGCTTAGAAACTAATTTAAGCAGACTCCTAACATAAAATCTAAGAGTAAAATATCACCTTCCAAAAGATAATGAACTTCCTTTGAGTTGCGCCCCTCTCTGTGTAAGACAGACCTTATCAGGCTGCCAGGCCTCCTAACACGTATGGCTTTTTCCTTTGGATAGATATTTTAAATTATTGTTCATTCTAAGGGAAACAAACAAGTGTTCTGTCAGTGCTCTAAGCTACCTGAAAATAGGATTTACAGTTCTATATAATTGCATTTTCCTTGTGTTTGCATAGAAGTCATAGCATAGCTGGAAGATGATGGCAATTATAATTTATTATGCTGTAATTGTTACCTAAATGTTTTTGAATAAGCAAAAATCACATCTGTTTAGGAATAAGTTGCACAGCAAGAGAATTCCCTTTGAAATGAATGCTGTGTTCTCAAATTCTGTAACTGTACACATAAAACAACATATTTATTTCCCCACTGAGTCCATTACATTCCCAAGTCAAACTGCATCCTCTCTTCCCTTCCCATATTAAACCCTTTGATTTAATAGAGGTTTTAACTACTGGTTCTTTAGGGAATTTTCAGTAGGCTTTGCACAGATTAGGTTATTGGAAAGTATAGTTATTTTCTTGTAAAGTGGCAGTTCTGTGTCAAAATTGATTTTCTCTGGTGCTGCAGTAGTAAAACAGATAAGCTTCTGCTTTGCATCCAAAATACACCGATATGCCTGCCATTATGTTTTCCTTCTGCCTCCTAACCCAGCTCTCTTACAGGCTGGTTTGGAAATGAAGAGGACACGATGCTGTGCTTTGGATCAGTCAGTAATGAACCTCTTTCCTTGTATTAATGTACACTTACCAGTGATGGCCAGTTGTTTAGAAGGTAAAAAGTCCATGCTGGGTGTTGCAGAGCCCTCAGATGAGGGGTTGGGCACTTTGTTGGCCTCTTGGAGCAGCTGGAGCTGTGAATGTTCAGCATCTGGCAGGAAGTCAGTCCCATGCAGTGTTTCCCATACTGTGAAGTGTTGTAGAAGGTGCAGACAGGAAAAAGAAAAGTGCATAAATACTGAGTACATTGGTATGTCCTCTGTGTGAGCAGCATGGAGCTGTTCTCTCTCTGGGTGCCTCAGCCAGCTTTCATCACTAGGATGGCTCTCCCTCACTTTGGCTCTTGGTCATTCCTTTGCAGCTTGGGCTCCTGAAAGAGAGAAAGAGCTTGTAAATTAAACTCAAACAAAATGTGTTGGCACACAATAACTGAGTCAGCCTAGTGCTTCTGGAGCTTCAGTAGGCCTGATCCAGCTTTAGTAGCATTCACTGATCCAGGGAATACCCTGATTTTCAGAGTTTTTCAGTCTTTGTTTAGTGTAAGTTCTCAGTCTGTCCCTCATTTGTGCAGTAGGGGTTTGTCCATCTGTATTGCTCATGCTGTGAATGGAGTTGTTGTCGCAGGCTCTCGAGAGATTAATGTATTTACAGACCTGAGCGAGCCATTGCACCAATCAATGGTAACAGCCTTTGACAGAGACATAAAGGATCTATTAAATTAGACCTGAGCTCCTATTAAATTACTGCACATAAAAAAGCTGGACTCACCTTATCTGCAGCAGAAATGAATGCTGCTATTAAAGCCTTCAAAGGAAGTTTTCAAGAGCAGACAGTCCAGCAAGGCAGTGGGATAATGAGGAGCAAACAGGGATCTGTTGACACCTGCACTGCCTGCACTGAGGGGGGGAAGCAGAGGGAGCAGGAGGTTTCTACATTTCAGATATGAAGGCATTCCCCTCCCCTTCAATCAGCTCCCCCCACGCACACTTCTCTTTACTAATTAGATTAGAGACAAATAAAATTAAACTATTAAGGCAATTAAGAAATTCTTAACATTTGATCAGTTAGTTGAATGCAAATCTGTCCTCCATCTCTCTGTGAAGAGCTGATTGCACAGTGTTATGTCCTCGAGCACATGTTGGTTTCTGGTTAAGGAAGGCAGTAATAAAATCACAGAACATGCAGTGGTTTGAGTTGGGAAAGACATTTAAATATCATCCAGTCCAACCCCCCTGCTATGGCCAGGGACATCTTCAACTAGCTCAGGTCTCTCAGAACCCTATCCAGACTGACCTTGAGTGTTTCCAGGGATGGGGCAGCCACCATTAATCTAGGCAACCTCTGCCAGGGCCTCACCACCTGCATTGAAAAAAACCCCTTCTTCCTTAACATGCTTCAAATACTCAAATTCAAATAAAATAGCTTTTTCTGTTTTCTCTCCCATCCTATTCACATGTAATTGCTGCTTCTTGGCCACCACAGACTCTCATTTATCCACAGTCTCACGTTCCTCTTATGTCCACAGTTAGACAAGCCATTGTCAACTTCATTTTCAGGACTGGTCACATGTTCAACACCCTCATGAATTTATGATAAATCAAACAAATGCCTGTTGAGCTCACAAAGAACTGTCCCCAAATAGTGAATGAAGGACTTGAATCAATAAGGTTTTATGATTATGTCTCTTTTGGAGGAAAGAGCAGGACAGGAGGTGACAGACTGCTTGGTTAGGTTGTACACACAATTTATGATCTCCTGTCAATAAAACATGCATCACAGTGCTCCCATACTTGTTTCAGTCTTAGTGGTTTTGTACACATTGTTGTGGCCAAAATCAAGTTAAGGCCCCTCATTCCTGGGCCCTGCCTACAAATCCCCGGTGCATCTCAGTTGAATTTCCGAGATCTCACTGCAAAGTTCCCAGAGCTGAGTGGAGTCTCTGGCTCTCTGGTGGTCCACTCAATTAACTGGGAAAAAGTTAATGTTTTATTGATTTGAGCAAACCAAACTACCCTTAGGAAGGCAAGACAAGCTCTCAGCACGCCCAGGGTGATGTTCCAGCACTGCAGTAACTTGTTCTGGGACCCAGACCTTGACACTACAGATGTGTATATCTGTACCCTCTGTTACCAATGCAAAGTGGTGCATACATGTGCAAATCTGTTTCCTGCTTATCAAATCTGTCTTTAAGAGGCAATAAGTCTGTTAATGCTGTTAGTATTTACTTCATGTTCTAATCGAATGCTGGTACTCCTGGTCCTAGAAAAGTTCAAGTGCCCTTAAAAAGTAAAAGCATAAAAAGTAGAAGCTTTTCTTGATAGGAAATAAAATTGAGTATTTGATACTAATGGTCTTCTAATTAAAGGTAGAGCAAGCCTGCCTCAATATCTTCATCTCAGTATTTGTCTTCCTGGATGGATAAATGTGCGTTGACCATTGAAGCTTGAAAGTGTCATTTTGAGGCTAAAACAGAGTGAGTTCCCCTCAGCACCAGCACTTTGGATGAGTTTAACTCATGAACTGCCAGAGTTTTATTCTTCCAGATTTCCTAAATGGCAGCACAGGGCCATAGTCGGTGTGACTGCAGCCAGCCGTGCTGCCCAGAGGTCCCCTGGGCTGTGGCCTTGCCCAGGTGGCTTCTGCAGCACTGTCTAGACAGTGTGTGAAGGGCAGGCTGGTGACCTGTCACCTGCTGGGCTGCTGCCAGCCCCCGGACTCTGTTTGCTGCCAGGGGGGGTCACACCAGTACTCTCCACACATAAACAACTCGTGAAATTTCATTAATTCCTTCATCAGTACAAGCCATTAGAAGAAACTGCCTTGTTAACTGGTGTCTTGGAGACTAAATGGCAGCTTCTTTGAAACATCAGCCTGCTGCTGCTGGGCATGAAGCCCTGTGGTGCTGGGTGTCAGGAGTGCGGGCAGTCCTCGGGAATGAGCTGATCTGACACCCCGCAGTGTGGGCAGAGGCATTTTGGAGAGGGGAGCCCAAGGGAGAGGGGACAAGGCAGATAATATTAGAACAAAAGAGTTTCTGTAATTGTAGTTTACCTGAGTCCACAATATGTGTTTACAAAACTTCATGTGGGAAAGAAAAGTTTGGGGACAGATGTACAGACATTTGGATGTAGATATAAACACACACTGTGTATGTGCACATCAAATATTAATGGCAGGGAGAAACTAAGTTAGAACCCAGAAAATAAGAGAGAGGAAGGAGGAGTTTTCTCTGGAAATGGGTAAGACATACGCCATGACCTCCCTGTGAGGCTGGGACTACAGGTGATTGAGTGGATGATGACCTCCATGGGGATATTCTTGCCCTTGCCTGAGCCCACTGTAGGTGGGAGAGCTGGTAAAAGCAAACAGTAAAGCCTGGTAAAGTTGACAGGGACACCTGTCAAAGTGGGACACCCGACCCACCCTCAGTGACCTGCAGCCCTGTCAGCCCCTGGGTGACAGGTGCTCTGCAAGGTCAAACATTTTATACCCTCATAAATAATCTGGACATGTGATGCACATCTCCCCACAAAGAACACAGTCACAAGAATTTATTTTGCATGAAAGTAGAATACAGAAATTTCACATAATCTAAGACATGTTGGAGATGGTGCAGATGGAGTCAAAGCCCACCATGGTTTTTATCTGCAGGCATGGAGGTCATGGTGTTTGTAGTCCCTGTAGAGACAGTCATTTGAAGACAGGACACATCAACAACTGATTTGTTGATTATTTCTTCCTCCTGACCTTTTTTATTTTGCAGTCAAAGTTTTATACATCAAGTAAAATTACAATTACACAAATACTTCAGAATCATGTTCGAAGAAATTGATAATTTTTCACTGTTTTGGTTCTTGCTGTTCATTTTCAAAGTTCCATTGTTGAATAGTTAACATTTGCCATATTTCAGCTTGTTCAGCTGATTTTACAGGCACTACCAGATCTCTGTGAAATATTCTTATCACAGGAAAGAGCAACAGTGATAACACTTCCCTTTAAGTGCTGCAGGTGAAAGTTAACTGGTGAACTGGATGAAAATTATTCACAATTAACTTCATGAAGTAATTTAGTCTAACTCTTCCTTGCACTTGTGTGTAAATTAAATATTCTCTATAGGCTGATTGTCCTCCTTTGGTCACTCACCTGGCGATCGCTTTCCTATGCATTCCATAGGAAAACTGCCAGGGTTGGTTGGTGGTGTACCTGGAGAGGTTTGCAGGGATTCAACTGAGACCTCCACAACCAAACCATTTTGTGGTCTTGCCCAAAACTCTCAAACAGAAATAGAGAGCAATCTATAACAGATCCTCCAAGCCACCATGTTTGTTGCTTTTCCACCACTGGACTGAAACAGTTGCTTCTTTTTGAAAAATGTTGGTACTCATGAATGCCACTCTGTGCTTCTGGTCACTTAATTCCTTGTTGGTTCTCTTCTGAAATGTTTGTGCTGGTGGTGAACCTCAGCCCCCAGGGAGTCCTTACCCTGGAGTTTTCCTGTGGGTTATTAATCAGCCTAAGCACTTTTTCCCTTCCAGTTTCTTTGTAGAATTGGTTGAGTGGGGTTTGCTGGGGTCCGTTGACTCTTTCTCCGCCTCTACACTGGATAAAATCTTTGCCCCAGAAGAACCTCCTGCAGCTCCTACTTCTGCTCTTCCCATTGCCACATGCTCACAGTTGTGCTCAAGGCTTGGACCCCCTTCAAGCCTCTCCCTCCCCCCTTTTTTTGAATTACTAGCGGGTGACAAATAGCTACTGCTTTCCACTCCATTTCGCCAGGCACAGCTTCTTTCCTGTCCTCATGAGGTTTCTGACCTTTCAGTCGATGCCTTTTGCAGCCCCGCGGGGGCCTCGGGGGAGCTGTAATGGACTCACGTTAATTGCCTGTTGAAGGACAGAAGCAGTTCCTAGCGGGATGATTGGTGGTCCCCCTGTGAGTACAGCTGTCCTGGTCAGTGAAAAGATTGATCTGACACACACAAACATTTCGGCTCAGTGCTCAGTGTGTCTCCCAGAGCTCACAATAATCACGGCTCGGGCTGTTTGCTGGGGAGGGGTGCAGGACGATCCATCCCCGTCCCCCTGGGGCTGCCGGCAGTTTAGACAGAAGATACCCCACAGACTGCACGATAATCCAAAGATTTATAAAGTCAGTCTTATGGGTTGGTATTCTTTCTTTTTTATTGCTCTCAGTGGAAGCAAACCTTCCATTCTGGCTTAAGCATGTTTTAATGTGGTTTAAAATGCTAGTGGTGCACTTTTAGAAGTGTACATGCATGCATTCAGAAGAAAGATCTCCCATGTGTGCCGAAGTCCAAACACATCTTTAAAAATTAAAAAAGCAGAGGCATTCCTCTTACGCTTCTTGCCTCTGCAGCTTCTTGCCTCTGTGCAGCTGGATAAACCATTATGTTCTCATTAGAGCTGAGTATGGGTCAGTTTGCAGAACTCTGTGCAAATATTATTTTTTTCCCACTTTTACTTTGTATACATTCAACCTGTGTTGAGCTTGAAGCTCCAAATATGAAAGAGAAAGTCAGCCAAAGTCAGCAAATGTGCTTTGGTAGCTGAGGTCAAAACTTTGCACTGTTATCACTCTGTGCATGTTTTCTATCTGAAAATATTAATCAGGTCAAATCTACGTGTTCCTTGGCACTCGTTCAACAAAAGATGTGTTCAACCTATCTCATGTTTCACCATCTGAAGCCAAGGTTTTGCAGAGATCTGGTCACTGTACAAATGAGCTTCTCCTGAAGTAAATCCCCAGTAAAGTTTAAAAGGATTGACTTAACTACTGCTTAAAAAGATTCTATTCTTAGTTGCTTCATCCTCTCAGCTCCATGTATCACATTAACTTCAAATGAGATGGTCCTGAATTAAATCCCTGCATCCAACCACAGATGACCCTGAGGTGTACAGAATCACATACAGGATCTCATCTTTTTAGACGACGCTTTTCTTCACTAAGGCTTGGATGGAAACCTCAGGACTAAATGTTTTATGTCACTGGAATGCAGAGTGCCCAAATACCAGGGTCTTAGCATGTGCTAGCTGTTGGTTAGGTGTTAAAAATCCCACAGAGAAATAAAAAATTTCTCACAATCAAAATTTTTGTCACAAAATTTATTTGTGACAAAACCTAGCAACTATTTACCTCTTGCATTTCACTAAGTCTTCTACTTCTACAGTATGTGGACTGGGCAGTGAAGTTAGGAAGCAGCACTGCAAAGAGAATTCCGGAGATGAGGAGACATGGTACGGGTTGGCAGGATGCCATAGGTTGGGGTTCCAGAGACATCCATCCACCAAACACAGAAATACTATTTCTTCAATAAGTTGCTGTATTGCAGGTGTCAATCAAAATTGTGTATTTCTGTTCAGAACATTCTGCTGCAGCAATACATTATTTACAAGTGGAGGAAGCTTAGAGAACACCCACCCCTGGCAATCTCTGGGTGCTCTGAGTGTATTGAAGATAAGCTTTGCTGAGAGTTTCCTGGCCTTGGTGCTACAGCTGCCCTCTTAGCTGATATTTTAGTCCTGTGTTTTATATTTAATAAAATAAAATGTGATCTCAGACTAGGTTCAGGGTTTGAGATGGAAATGTTAGGGCTTTTGAAGCTAGCCTACAAGCCACTTAAGTATTTTTAGGCTGAAAAAGAGTTTATTCTTTTCTAGCTCAGACCCAAACACTTCTCAGCAAGAATAAGTAAAATGAATGCTTGAAACAACATAGGAAGTAAGATGGGAAGAAGCATCTCTGTTTGCAAGCTGTGGAGCAGTGTCCAGTGAGAAAAGATGGAGTGGCTGGAAAGCAGCCAAGAATCCAAACAAAAGCATCTTCAGAGGTCCAGAATAGCTCCAGTGTCACTGGATTTTAGACTAATTCAAATATAGGAATGATGCCTCCTTGTCTCCTCTATTTGTCATTGTGGATGGTTTCTAACAAGAGGATTAAACACAAATTTTAGCCTTGTTGCCACTTCCACTTGAGTGTTGTCAGTGAAGGTGAAGGAGCTGTTACAGTCAGGCTATGGCATCAGAGATATCTGAAGTGTAGAAAACTCACAGACATTTACCATGCTGAAACAGGTAAATAAGACCCAAATACAACATGAAATATGTGACTAGATGAGAAATTGAATGTCTCAGAGGGTGGAAATTCTGTTACCTTAAAAAAAAAAAAAAAAAAAAAAGTGTTGATAGCCTTTATAAGAATTGGAAAAATAATATTTCAAGTAGAAGGAAAGATTTTGTCTGTCTTCTGAATGTAATGGGGAAAATGGCATTTCAACTAGCTCTTTGAACTATGCAATATTGTACAGCAGTGGTGGAAAATACTGCGACACCTTTAATATTCTGAAAACAAATAAGAAAAGGTGTACAGGAACTGTAAAATGGAATCTAGATTTGAGGGTGTGAGTATATTGGAGTAAAAGCTGAACACCAGGCAGGAAAGTGCTCAGACTTTGGACAACAGTGGCTGAGCCTTTGGACAACAGGGCTGGCCAGACTGCTTACTTAATGAAACAAGTGGAATGGAAAGCTGCTTTTTTGAGGATGAGGTCCTGGTGCCACTGCCCTGCATGGGCCTTTCATTGCTGGCAGCAGTGTGGAGGTCTTGCCTGGGGAGAAGGTATTTCCCAAGGAGGGATTTCTTGGTGGGAAAGTCCCTCGGGTTACCTGGGGCAGTGAGGCAGATAAGCAGGTAAAGTCCATCCCCTCTGATGTCGAGCTGCATAAGCTGACTTCTCACTTCAGCCTTTGCTGTTGCCTCAGCTTCTTCCTTGCCCTTTTCCCCCTTTTTTTCCTGCCCATACTAGTTTTTATTCCAGAAGATTCTCTTCCTTGAGCGTCTTGGTCCTTTAACAAGCCAGCAATGTAAAATTCATTAACTACATTTTGAGCAGCTCCAAAGGCTTGTAGATCTTGACTATTTGGCTTTAAAAAAATTTTATATGTCTTCATTCAGTAGATTTCCAACACTGTAAAATCCTGCAGTCTGTTTTCTTTCAGGGGAATTCTTGCTTTCTGTGAAAGATCTTATCAGTGCCTTTAGTTTTGTCAGTAACTGTATGCCTAAGGTTTAAATATAGAAACCAAACACGCAGGCATCATAACATTTAGGGGTTCATTTTTAACTTGGTGTAGGAGAATTAATTTGGCTTCAAGCCCCATGGTTCTCAGTTTAATGGGAATTTTAAAAGTGTTCTTTTGATGCAAATGGACGCTTAATAAACAAGTGATTTTGTGTTAAAAGTAAATGACTCTTGGAGTATAGGAAGCATGTGAGGGATCTGTACCAAAGTAAAACCCCTCACAGGAGGGATGTTACCTGGCAGCTGGGATAAAGCAAAGATTAATTTCATTGGATTAGGCTGACACATGAGGAGTGGACAGGTACTTGAACCAGAGTCTGTTCAGCTCTCTGGAAGGACTTACAAGGGCTAGAGTAGGCCTTGATCCTGAAGAGTCTGGGGTTACAGGCTGACCTCAGAAGGCAGTGACAATCAGGAGAGCCATTGTTACTTAGTCCCTGGGTGGTGGCTGTGGTTGCACTACAGCTTGGTGTGGGTTTAACAGTGAGTTTGAGCTGTGTTTCCCCAGCCACATCTCGTTTGGTGACTGGCAAGATGACATATTCCTCTGCCTGTTTCAGTTCTTATGATCAGGATTTGGCCCGGTGGGCTTGGAAATAGGTGTGTAATTAATGTTGCCAGGGAATTTGGAGGGGTGAACATGGGAGGTCAGTAGCTGTGGGAAGAAAATGTCTGTCATCCATCAGGGATTCTCTGCTTAGCCGCCTTGAATGACACCAGGTATTTTTTCATTCCTGAAATTCCTGCCCTGAAAGTCCAATCTGCAGCCAATGCAGCAGCAGAGAGAATTGGCTGGCACTGTTAGGACCAGTCCCAAGAACTATGGAGAGAGGGGGGTGTGGGGCATGGATGTTTTTCACTGGAAAGCAAACACGTTTAATTTTGCATATTACCTACACTGAGAAAAAGAAATGACAGAAAATCTGGTTTTATAACTGTAAAAAATAGAGTCATATTTTGCTTGTTCAGTGGAAAAAGCCCAGAAGTCCTGACCAAGCCATTCTCTGGAGGCTGGCTGCAGATCAGTATCAAAATTTAGAGGCTTGTATCCCTTTCCAGTTCTTTTTTTAACACATGAATGTGATTTTGCTCCTCGGCCAGCTGCAGCTCCAAGCACTGAAATTAAACTTAACATGTTTTACAAAATGAATGGAAGGCCAGACAAGAGCATCTTGTTTCCAAGGATCACATAGCCATAGATTACAGAAACTCTCGTTCTATTAGAATTTGGCAACACAGCTAGAGCTCCACAAACACGATGTCTCGTTTGTTTGCCAAGTGGTGGGAGACGCTCAGGGCCGCTTCTCTACTGGCAGCTGGCTCGGGGAGGTGGCGGAGTCCCCGCCAGGCCGCTGTCGGCGTGTGGGGCATGCCAGGCCCTGCCAGGCCACTATCAGCATGTGGGGCACGCCAGGCCCTACCAGGACCTGCCAGGCCACCATCAGCATGGGGGGCACACCAGGCTCTGCCAGGACCTGCCAGGCCACCATCAGCATGGAGGGCACACCAGGCTCTGCCAGGCCCTGCCAGATCACCACTACCTGTGGGACACAAGGCCCTGCCAGGCCACCCCAGAACAGGGTCTCATGCACGCCTGAGCAAGAGCCAGCAGGAATCAGAGCCAGCTGCACCAAGCTGGGCCACATTTCTCTTGTGTGGTAGCAAACTCTCTGCAGGAAACAGCGCGGCTGCCCATGCGCCGATGGTTCTCTGCAGATGCCGCGCTAACGAACCCCTCAGCTCGTTACTGTGCCATTGCCAGCTCTGTGAAGGCCTTAGGAGGATGCATTTCAGCCTTCGTGTGGCTCATGATGTGCACTGTTCTGGGTATTTCTCCCCCAGGTCACATAGTGTCCTTTCTAGTGTCTGAGCAGGTGACTCTCAGATACACTGTAAGATGTTGAGCAGCACCTTGAAAGATGTTGCTGACTCTGTAAAAATGCACACTTCTATAGGCACCCGGGGAGCTTCTTTCTGGAAATATTGTCGTGAAACACCCGTATGATTTTTTTAGGAATGTCATTGATGCAAATGTATTTTCAAATTATCATTTGGCTTCATTTGCAGCCTTTGTCTGGAACTAAGAGTCAGATGTGCCATTCTTTCCCAGTAATAACCGGGTGATGGTGTTGACTGGGTAATGTTTTGTCCAGAAATGGAGGATGGATACCCCTTGTGCCACCAGTATGTTCTCTGCCCTCATGCTGGAAGTGCATAGGTACAATATTGGCTTTTTTTGTAAATGCTTTCAAAATTCTGGTTAATTTTCAAATTAGGCTTGTCCAATGGCTGGTGAGCAAGGGTTTGAAAGTAGCAAGTTCAAAGGTTGGTAACAGATAGCTGGATGAAAAATATCTCACTTTCTGTTAGAGAGTGGCTGTTACTCACTTGTTATTGAGTCTACTTACAGTGTGTGCAAAAGGCTGTATAAACTGTTGAAAACATGAGGATGTCTGCCCATTTTTCACTCCTTGGTTTAAGAGATTCATGAAAAAGGCAGTGTGTATATATAGTTTCTCAGCATCAGTCTGAAATTACAGAGTTCTTCATCTGTCTTGAACAAGGAAACTGCCAAGGATTCATCAGCACTGCCTGTCCCTATTTCAGAGCATAAATGCCAAGTTTATACATTGAATACTTGAGGTATTTTCCTAATGGCTGTCTCCAGACTCCATGATACTTCTAACCTTTAATATGGTAGAAATGGATTGTACAAAAATAGGTATAAGTCACTGTGTGGCTTCTATGGGTAAATTATTGCGCTGAAACCTAATTGAAATGATGATTACTGTGGGTCACTTAGAGCTGTTTTGTAGCATTACATTCAGGCAGATATTGATGCCTTAACTGTAATGACATCTTTCTCTCCTTTCTGATCTTTTTGTCTTTCTGTGCTTCCCCAAAAAAATTATTCTTTTACTTCTGGGTTCCTTTGCAAGCTATCAGGCTGAGGGACACATTCTGAACCATGTCAGGCATTTCTGGTGCCTAACACCGTACCCTTAGGGCTGCGGTAGTGGAGGTGCAACCGTTTTGCCCCAACCACTTCAGTAACATCGTAAGTTGCTCAGAACCAAAGTGATGAGCTGAAAGATGGTTTTTCCTCCATTTGCAAAGCACCCAGGACAGCTACTGCCTCCTCCCTGTAAATCCCAGCTTCATCATCTCTCAGTGGGAAGGGCTCACTGGAAGGCTCTGACCTGAGTTGCATTTTAATAGCAGATGGTTCCCCAATTATCATTCTGTTTGCATCCTCCCTGCTCTGCCTGGTGACGTTGCCCTTTTGTGGACAATGGGGTCACAGCTTGTCAGTGCTCTCGGGCTCCACCAGGGCTGTTGGGCTGAGGGGGTTTTGTGTTGTTTTGTTTTCCTTGTCATGCAAGAAGGCCGTGATATTTCTGTATCTGGCAGCGTGTCTGTGTGAGACAAGGCAGAGTGAGCGAGGTTGATGTGTGAGTGACAGATCCCTGGGTGACGCCGCTGGGAAGCTCTTGATCTGACTGGTTTGAAGTTGAAAGCTCACTAGGTCACACTGAAAATGGTTGCCACTGGGCATTTCTTTCATTCTTGTTTATTTTCCCTTCCCTTTCCTGAAGTTTTTCCACTCAGAAAGGGGCCTTTCTGTTGTTCCTCATGTTCCTTGTGGCTGGTAGGCTGAATTCTAACCTCTCACTACACCTAAATGCTGTTGGGTCTTCTACTTTTTGGTGTTCTGTTTGGTGGGCAGGGGAGGAAAGGGGAGCCTTCTGCCTTTGAGCTTGGTACCTGTGCCCAGGATTAACCAGGTACAAAATGACCATTTTAAGCAAGCACCAGGTGTTTTTAAAGACACGGTCTGTTTATTATTTAGCAACCTGCTGTTCAAAGGTTCTGGCATTTGTCAGCCGGATCAAAATAGAGCAGCCAGGTGGTGATTCTGTGACATTTTTCTCTCCGTACCTGCAACACGTCCTTAACTAAACAGGCATAAAGAACAAGGCATAAATTAACCTGAAAAGACGAGGTGGCATTAGAAGAACCTCTGATCCTCTTGTCAGTGCTCTGTTGGCAAAGCTAAAATAACCACTCTGACAAGAGCCAGGAGAGGATTTCCTCCCGTGTGGATGTTGCCAACAATTTGTCACCTAGCACGGAGGTTGTCACTGTGGTAGTGCACGGAGTCAAATGCCAAAACCCCATGCTGTGCATCCTGCAAAAGGGTCAGAAAATCATCTGGCACAGAGGGACATCAGGAGCTGAAACTTGTGCAAGGGGGCTCTCAGGCAGGACAATGAAGATCCCAGGACTGGCAGTGTATGCAGGGGCTCTCAACAATTTAGGAAGGTTATTAATGGTGCATTGCAGGTGTTACATGCTCCATCTGCCTCCATACGGCTCTGGGTGCCCATTCATTAGGACTGCTATAATGCCACTTTAGTTTTGCTGAAGTTCTGAGCTTTATCTGACAGCTTCTCCTTGGGGATTAAAAGAGCCCAAATTCACCTTTAGGCCACCTGATCTAATGAGTCACTAATTTCTGCCAATTCCTCATTCTTACATTGAAATACATGAAAGCTGAGTATGAACAAATAACCTCAAGCTGGTAAGAGCAAGCCTCTGGTATTTAGAAGGAAAAGTTGTACTGGGGGCTTGGTTCAATCACTGATCTGTCAGATTGCTCAAGGCAGAGAAAATAGGTCTCGCTTTTAACTCACAGATTGTACCTGGCAATAACTGGTTGTGCGGGTGACTAAAGTGAAGTGCGACTGAGACCTTTGCTCACTCCAGAAGGAAACACTGAGTCTTGCAGGTTTGACCTCTCCCTCCTACATGGAAATGAGGAATTGTGATCTCTGAAACATTTCCTGCACACTGCACATCATCATTGTGTCCAGATTTAGTATTCCATTTTGGTTCTGCTTCTCAACCTTGAAAAACTACAGTTTTGGGCACAGTCTGATAGGACATCTCAACTGAAGGTACAGCTGATGTCACCAGCCAAATATTGTGTGGGAAGCAGAGCTGGGAGAGGAGACATGTGAAGATGCAGAAGTAGCAAATTCAGGGTGCGTCTGTCTTTTTTTGCGGTGAAAACTTTTGAAATTTAGCTGCAAATGTCCTTGCATGCTTTCGTCCATCAGCAGTGCAGGTGGAAGAGGGGTAGCCCAAACAGGAAACCATCACCCCCAGCCCTTCTCTAATTCATGGTCAGCCCTGAAGCAGAAGGGGCTCATTCCAGTGGGGTGTAGACCTTGCTAATCTAGGGAAGTAATTAACCCTTTCCTTTCAGGTTTGAAGTATATGGATGCTAATAATATAAGCAGTTACTTAAAATGTCTCTCTGAACTGAAAGAAGTTGAAATGCATTCTCAGTGCAAATAAATCTGCAGTCAGGGTCATTTCATAATTCAGGATCATTTTTTGGAGGTGAAGATTCAGCCCACTGGGTTTGGGCATGGGTGGCTGATTTAACTCCAGGGACAATTTCAACATTTCTGGAGTAAATCTTTTCTTAAGCAGGCCATAACACACTGATGAGAGGGGAAGACAACAACAAGAAACAGTTGTCAGAAATATCACAAATTTGTATTTCATGGAACTAGGCACTGATTATTCACTGCACTTAATGAAAAACATTTCTGCTCAGTATATCCACCTGTCCACCTTTGTTAAAAAAATGAAGTCAATCCAAAATGGGATCATTATCTATAGTGGATGCACTTCATATCACTGAAAACAATTTCAGCTTAGTTAAATAACATGCAGCCTGGAGATTAAAGCTGTCTCCTGTTCAGCTGCAGAGACAAGCAGAGTCATTGGTACAGAGATCACTTAGAGCTCAAGATTCCTTTCCTTTAGTAACTTGATGTATCTTTTTCTTTTTCCTGTCTGTTATTACATGCTACTAGGTTTTATTTATTTAAATTTCAGTCTCTTTTTGCTGACACAGCAAGGCATAACCAGAGATGTTTAGTAAAACTTAGATGAGCCCCTAAGTGGGCCACTTGTTCTATAAATCTTTAAATATTTCATGTTACTCCTTTAGAAATTGCTGTTGCCAGACTAACCCAATCTCCTTTGAAATGACTAGGGCATAAAATAACAGCTCTTTTAAAATTCTCCAGTGATACAGTTATTTGGTATATTTTTAGGAAGTACCAGACCTTGTGGCCTCTAATGAAAGATCAGCTTTAAACTTGAAGAAGTTTTGCTCCAGAAGGAGCCATTCTTTCCAGCCCCTGGACACTGCTAGGATCATGTTACTCTCCCAGGACATGGCCAGGGGAGCCTTCTGGCCCTTTGAAGTCAGTGGCAAAACTCCCACTGAATTATAATGGAACTGGGTTTTAACCTGAAAAATGGAGTATTTGTTGTCTTTTATCACCAAATACAGATATTCTCCCTGAATTAGCCCAGACTGGCCAGTGGTGGAAGAGATTGATGGCTGTGCCAAGCAGCACGATCCCTGGAAGTAGGAAAAGGGGGTTATGTCTTGTGAGAGACCAGAACTTCAGGAAGACAAATTGGATTAGATTGTTTCCACAGAAACTCGGGAGAGCATCATGTGTGGGCTGTTAATGGAAATGCTGCTGCCTGTACACATCCTCCCCTCATGATAAATGTGACACAGCCGTTGTGCAAATGCAAGTGTTATTACATTAATAGGAGCTGTTCCAGCACAATTAAAGCTGTGTTCATTAAGGAAGCCAAGCAGGAATGGGGCTGACCAAGCACAGAATTCCTGGGAAGATGAGGGTGCCTCTTCCCTTCCTTGCTGTGTCCCACAGCTTGGCACCTGTGCGATGGGGCAGAGCTCAGCCACCTCATTTAAAGGTGTGAACACCAGAGACATGAGACTGAACCTGCATGGTGAAGGACAGACAATGATATTTGGTAATCCTGTGGAAGCAAAGCCAAAGTGATCATGTTCTCTGGCTGTGTTCTAGTTTCCACAAGCTTTGAAGCATACAGACATATTTCAGCCAGATTTCCAAGTAAATAAGGACTCATTGAATACTAAAATTACCAGGCCTCTTGTAAAGGATCTTACTGATGTCATAATTTAGGGGAAAACTGAACATACACTGGCATCTTTTTAGACATGTCAAATTCAGGAGCCATAGCAGGAGAGAGAGACTGCATCCTGGTAACTTCTTAGAGCTTCATCTGGATCTCACAACTCCATCAGCTTCTCCAAACAAATAAATCTATAGAACTTTTTGGAAAGTGTCTGAATAAGACCAAACGGAAGCACAGCCAGCCAGCTGTGCCATTTCCACCGGGAGAAGGAGCAGAGAGAAGAGCAGAATGAGTGAGTTTCTGAATTAAGTTGTGCCTTGATGTTATGTTACAAGGTGTTTGGCACCAGTGGATTCAGAGGTGTTCCTGTTCCTGCCCCTCCCAGCCCAGTTGTATCTTCTGTATTGATCACAGCACGTGAACATGTTTATGGGGCTGCACTGGAAGCCAGTTCATAGTATTGTTGGGTTTTTTTGAAAAACTGAAGATTTATCAGTTTATTCTTATGGTTTGATTTTTTTTTTCTTTTTTTTATTTCCCTTTTCTTCTCAAGGTGGGTCACTGTGCCATCAGATTTGGTGTTACAGTGACACGCTTGTTCCATGGAGGTGAGCCTTGGAGATTAAATCACCAGGCCTCAAGAAGGCAGTGGTTTAATAAATTTACAGCTAAAATCATCAAGCTACAGTGCCAAGGAGATTGGAATTAACAAGAGAACAAAGGAAGGTACTAAACCCATTTTCACAAATTTACTACCAAATGGTTTACCTTGATTTTTACAAATGGTTGTGAGTGAACACAAAGAACCCAAAGGGTCAGTGATAATGGACCCACCAGCATTGTGCTCATCAGCACAGGCCCCAGAAAAGCTATGTAATCTTTTCATCTTTTTCCCCTACTCTGAAAGCCAAAACTGCTTCTGTTCTTCTGTTGCTGTTACCCAAAAAAAAAAAAAAAAAAAAAAAAACCAAAAAAAAACCCAAAAAACCA
>VWZN01015854.1:111656-134358 GCA_013396955.1 Regulus satrapa | reverse complement strand
AGGCAAAAAAACCCCAAACCCACAAACAAAAACAACCCCAAAAAACCCCAACAAACAAACAAAAACCTTCAAAGACTTGTTGGAGAAGTAATTCCACCAGCCGTGATGTTGGGACGCTGGGGTTTCTTCTGGAGCAGAACAACAAGGACAATGACTCCTGGAGTAAAGCAGCTCCTTCATGTTTCTAAAGCCAGCCTGTTTTCAGAGGGGTAGCAGCAGCACATTCCTGTTACCAGATCTCGGGGACCTGATAAATTACATTGCACTATGGTCATATTGGTGACAAGCTTAAAAGGGGATGTTGATGATTGGTTTTAAATGAAGGGAATGGTGTTTGCTCCCCTGTGATGGCAGAGGTCAGCCAGCTTGGGCACTGTAAGCAGTTCTGTCTCTAGGTTGTATTCGTCTGCTTCCCAGGAAAGGGCCTGCATTTTGGGCAGCAGGGGCATCTAACCAGGGGTTGTAGTGACAGCACAGAGTGGCAAGAATTATAAATCTATTTTTAGTCTCAGAAAAACAGTCATGATGGATGATTATGAGTCCAGTGTGAGTACATCCTGGGCCTTTACCTCTGGAATTGCCTTGCAAACAGAAAGAAATGTGCTGTGGGTCTCAGCAGGGATGTGTAAGTGTGAAACTAGAGAGCAGCTTGGAGTAGTAGGTACTGACAGCTACTACACTTCACTGAGCATATGCAGTAAACAGGAGGGGAAAACTGGGAGAAGTTACACACTGCTGTTAGTTACTTCTTCTGCATGTACCCCTCCTGCCTCTCTGAGCAGCCAGACTTATGATCAGCAGGAGCTGTCTGGGAAAGCACAGGCGTCCTCATCCATCCCCTTCTCCCGTTCCTCACCGCTGGAGCCCTCGTTTCCTTACACACACTCCAGGCCTCTTTACTGCTCCCTCGGTGTCCCTTTATTTTGCACTGAGTGGTACAATATGATCCATTCTGGAAGCACTTCTTGCAAACAGTAAAATACATTTTCCCTGAAGCCAACATCTTGCTTCACATTTGCACCGTTAAACACCGAGCAGAGCAGAGGAAAGTTCCAGGCAAACCAACTGGCTGGAGCTGCTCTGTGCATCTTCCTTTGTTTTTCTTTGGTGGCTTCTGTTAAAATTTAAGGTGATACACAAGAATCCAGGGCTCAAATGACTGTTAGCTTTGTTTGATCATATATCTAATTTACTTTAACATGGAATCCTGGCATTCGTTTCTTTAAGAGACTGAATCAATTTTATGCTAAGTGATTTCTCCGAGTAGATTTTTTTTTTATTGTTCCCTTTGCCTAAAGTAAATTAGAGTGATAGCTGGAGCAACCAGGGAATGAAAAGGAGTCAAGTCCTCAAGTCACATTAGCAGGCTTGTTGAGGCCTTTAAACAATCATCACCATCAAAGTACTCCATAATAACTGTAAAAAAGCTAATCACAGGTGGCAGTGGGCGTGAAATGTGTGGCTCTGTGCTCAATCCTTTGGATAATGGGGGTATTCATGGGATTTCTAGAAGGACTCCTTTGTGCAGCGAGTCATGTGCCTGCTGAGCTGAAAGGACTATTTTGCTCAATTTGTCTAAAAGCTCTGGCTTATGAGATAGCTGCAGGGGTTTCACTGCTCAGGTTGTTTTAACCCTTCCCACGCAGACAGATTTTGGTCTAATTCCAAGATCTTGTCTATGCTGGGAAATGTCTCCAATTTCAGGGAGTGGAGCATGGTCAAGAACCAAGAGTGAGTAAAGAACACCAGCCTTGCTGGGCAGGACCTGGGGCTTTGGCTCTGCCTCTTCATGGATGCTCAGCTTGAGACACTCATTTTTCCTCCTTGGCAGTACTGGGAACTCTGAGCCCTGGGAAGCAGCTTTAAGTTGAGGATCTCAGCCACTACTGAGATTTAATTCTCAAAGCCAGAAGTATTTAAGGCTTTCCATTTAGGGGTAGAGTCCCAAGGTACACCAAGCTTTTCTTATGATCTCCTTCATTGCAAATAAACCTCCAAACAACCTCTTGGTGATTTGTAAAGAGCCATCTCCAACCATGGAAAATTTTTTGGGGGGGTTTTTTGGGTTTTTTGTTTTTGGTTTTTTTTTTGTTTGTTTGTTTGGTTGGGTTTTTTTTGGTTTTTTTTATATTGTGTGAAGCCTGCACAATCTAGAAATATTTTCCTTCCTCACTCGAAATAGTTAAAAGAATGCCTGAAAAAAGAAACCTGTTACCTAAGAGACTCTCAAAAGACAAAATATTTTTCTCATTAGACATCCTTTACTTTGAAATGGAAATAAATATTAATTATCCAAATGCACCAAATAGTTAACTACCATAACACATTTATTTAAATTTCAGTCAGTATCTGGAGGTGAAGCAGAGACCAGTGCTGTTTTCTACCAAAAAGCATAAAGGTAATGGTTGGGTGTTAATTATTATAGCTATTAAGATACAGCGTGAAGATTTTAAGTGATGTTTCATGTCTGTACATGTAGTCTCAGAACTCAGGAGAAAAACAGAAATTGTCAGTTTAATCCCTCATGCTATTTTGTGTGGTCTCCATGATATTCAAATCGGCTCCAGTTGAAAGCTTTCTAGTTCAAGTAAGGCTAAACCAAGTCAGAAACCTGTAAGGAAACCATTCCCAGGTTGCTTTCCAGGTTGCATCACCACAGTGGTGATCCAGGTGACTAAATCTTGTCAGGTGAATAAATTTTTTGAATGCCAGGGGTAGTGCGTTGGCAGGGGAAGACGTTTATCTTTCAGGTGGGAATGATGATATTGAAGTGCAAGTGTCACAGCAGTCTGAGTTCTCATCTGATACAAGAAATACCTCCTGAGATGATATCTCAGAACTTACAGGTAGGAGCTCGTGTCCTCTCCTTACCTGGCCATTGCTTTGCTCTTGAGTCTTCTCATGGAAAGACTTCCTTTTACCCTTCCCCTCTCCTTTCCCTTTTGTCCTTTTCCTTTGCTTTCCCCTTTTCCCTTTTCTTTCCCTTCACCCCTTGTCACCCTGTGCTGCTGACAGCAGGGCACAGCTCTTGCTCTGCATTGGCAGAGAACCCAACGCAGTGAGGTCACAACCACAGCCTGCAAAGGTCCATTAAACCAATAAATGAGATTCCTGTCCTGAGCATGTCACAGCAGTGACACGGAGGAGAGACCCTAAATATCACTGCAACTTTCTTGATTCCAGTTGCCCTCTAATTCATAAGGTGGGGGATTAGAGCCACTTTGCCACAAAGAAGTTCATGGTGTTGATACCAAGTTGTGCTGAAGCAGGGTGTGGCTGGGAGGATGTAAAAAGCCCGTAAAGAACTGGAATGAGCTTTTTCTGCCTGTCCCCCTGTTTCTCACACATAATTTAAATGTGCTTTCTGACACCCTGAGCCAGCCACAGCTCTGGGGTTCTTTTGCTCTCCTTAATTTTTCTCTCTGTCTCCTTCTACCATTAACATACCTATTACTGAAAGAGAGATCCAAATCCCTAATTTCTGATGTAGACAACAGGAGAATTTTCTATCCATCCTCTCACGCCACTCCCGCCCAAATAACCGTGATGTCTGGAATGAAGAAATTCCACCTGTGGTCTTGAACCTGTGTCACCTGCAGAGCAGCACAGTTGTTTTGTTGTATTGCATTACAAGGAGTAAATTCTAGAATGTCTCAGTATGTATAACCTGAGGGGGTTTTCTGGAACTGTCTATGGAAGTCCCTAGTCTTGCTAACATTAACCTGAGCCATTGGTAGTGCTCCATGGATCAGTTTTAGGATTTGACTCCTCCCTGGGCTGATTTGGAGTGGAACTCTGGTTCAAAACACCTGGCATTGTTACATGCTGTTTGCCTGGCGCTGGAGGCAAAGAGCACAGGTGAAATCCTCCTTTGCTGATAACATGGCAAAGCTTTCATGGATTTCTGCAAAGCCCAGAGTTCCCCACCAGTGAACTTGTCAGCTGGAAAGTTATCTCAAAGTTGGGGACATTTCAAAACAAATTCTCACCACATTTGTGCCCTAGAGGATGGTATCTGTGTCCGTCTATTTTGGACACCCATAAAGCTCCTTTGTAGGTGAAATCCTTTTCCTTTCTTCTGCTGCACGTGCAGTTTGATCCTGCACCTTGCAGCCATTGCCTATTGAAGGTACACATGCTGCTCCATTCACCGCCGCAGCCTTTGAAGAGTTAAGCTCTGCAGTCACTCAGAAGGTGGACTTCTGCTTTTCCTCAAGTCTCTATTCATCTCCAGGAACTGAATTTTTCATGCAGTAATTAAAATTTGTAGGTCAAACCTCCCATGGCACCGTTTTCTGCTAATATGGGAGAGCAACGGTCGGATTCGCTTACGCTGCTCTTCGCCGTACTGAGATTTAAAGGATGAAGGGTGACATTTTCCCCCATTTTGTAAATTAATGCCATTGATCTGCCTAACAAGAACAAAGTTAGGCTTCAAAATACCAAATGATAAAGAGATTAAGACTTTAAATGGCTTTCCAAAGACAACCTCTATTGTAAGATTCCAAGCAGAGTATTGAACTTTCAATTAGAATTTCTAATGGGCTATTGACTTAAATGGATAAAATGTTGCAAGTGATAGCTTTCAAGATGACAAAAATTGCTTAGTACATTCTGGAATATTACTTTATGAAGCAAATACTGTTCTGGAGGCTGAGTAGTAATAACCCAGGCCCCAGGCAATATTGTTCTGTGTCTCTGTGCGGCAGTTTTTCAAAATTGAACTAATGCATTTTGAAACATTTTCTCTTTTCATGTTTTGTAAATCTTTGGGAGTGTGAGGTACTTTAACTTTCATGAAAGAATCTTAAATCTCTGGTGATGTAGCTATGATTGCACTCTTTATGAAACACAATCCATCTACTCCGACGCTGTATTTTCACACGTTCTTCCATCTGGGGCACAAACAGTGTGCCCACCTCGTGTGTCTCCTCCTTTCTGTGCTCCAGAATGTGCCTGTTCTGCAGTGCCTGTGCTGCAAATAACAGCTGAAACTCTCCCAAATCATTCTGGCGCTATGCACTGAATTGACTTGAAGGCTTGTTATGAAACACTAGCTCTAGTACATTTTTCAAAGGATATCTTTCAGAGACTAGCCAGCCCTTTCCAGGATAAAGGGTTAATATTATGCTTATGTTACAGTGCATTAAAAACTCTAATTAAAACAGCATTACATTCCCATCTGCCAATCTCCAGTAATCTTCTTTAATTGCAGTAATTAAACTATATTTACATGTTCAGAATACTTGTAATTTAGCAAATTGCACTCTCTGCTCTACATTTAATCAAACAACCAGTTCCAGTATATTTAGTGTGGAAAGAAGTAATTTCAATGTTTTGATTACTATAGCAGATTTGACAGAGTAAGTGCCCCTCTAGTAGAGACTTTGAAAGGGAAGGCAAACATGAAATATAGTCCTGTTCTGATTGTCATGTGAATGCCTAATTACATGTTAGAGGATTAACTATTAAAGGGTACACACTGTTTCACTTGATTTTTTTAGGCACAGCTGACATAACAGATAATAAAGGTTGCCTATTTGGGGTTGTTTGGTGGAATATGTAAGCTTTTTATTATTATTATTAGAAGTGTTAAAACCAAGTATTAAATCCTGTGAGTTAGTAAGGTCACAATGCCCCACATCTTTACTTTAAAGACGTAGGTGAATTGAAGATTATGTTCCCTCTGCTCTGTTGGCAGCTGGTTTCCCAGCTCCTTCCCTTCTCCTAATCTCTTTTTGGGAGAGGCAGGGTTGTTATTCTTAGAATAGCAGCTCCAGGTAGCTCTATTAAATGCTTGTTCAGGTTTTTTGTTTGCAGGGGCCTGGGATGAGCAGGTTCTCCATACAGTGCTGCTGCTGTGTTGTGCCCTGGAAATCGGGGCACTGAGGTGTCCTGAGCTGCTGCCATCCTGAGCTCAGACACCGAGGCTGCCTGCAGGTGGGTGGGGAGCTGGTAACTTCTGTACCAAGGGAGGCTTCTCTTTTACTGCACATCTCTGTGGTCTAGGTCTAGAGCAAACTTGAAAAGGGGATTCCAGTACCAACCACCTGGTCTTCCCCAGATAAATTGTACAAAGCAGAAGAAATTCCTTCTGACCTGCCAGCAGAGCCCATGCTGGGGTGGGAGCTCTTCATCTGCCAGGGGCTGCCCACATCCCCTGCCAGACCTCCCCATCCACAGCCCTGTTCAGGGACACACAAGTCCCATCCCCAGATACCTCTGGAACTTTTTATTGCAAGTTCTGGTGGCAAGTTCTGGTCATTCACAGAGGTGAGGTGTAATACCAAGAACATCGGTGGGCAGTGATCCCGATGCCCAGAAGATGTGGATGTGGGTGTTAAGGACAGCAGTCCTTGCAGGCTGTGGGACCCCTGGAATTCCTGGCTGGCAGAGCCGTGGTGAGCACTGGCAGGTGTCACAGACTGGTTCCAGTGGGCAGTGGGTGCTCCCGAAGAGCTGTTCTTGGCACACCCAGTGTGGAAGGGAATTGTGTGTGTGCAGAGCTGCAACCAGGGTGGTTCTCTGCAGTGGTTACAAATATGTTGCTTTTGTTCCAAAGGCAGCCGGAAAACCCATTAAAAATCCCTAGCTCTGACTAACTTTCCTCACTAAAATGCCCTTCTACCAACATCCTCCTTCCCTGGACCTGACCATGGACACCCTTACCCATGACTGGTTCTGGAATTTCTTACATCATGCTGACTTCATTCATTTCGAAGAGGTACCTCCTGCTGTTCACTGCTCACATGTAAAATCAGGTAATTCCCAGGCATTCCCTACGTCTGGGTCACTGTCTTTACTCCTGTGCAATGCCAGCATGAAAGCTCTGAATTGAACCCTTCCAGCTGAATCTGTCTATCTGTGTAATCCCACTCTATGGCTTTGCTCTCAGGCTCAATCCACAGCCCCAATTTTCTGGTTTAGAGTTTAGAATTAGAAGAATGTATGTTCTAACAAAGACATTTAATCAAGGGGAACATTTGCTGTATTTACTCTAACTGTGCATTTATATCTATATATATATATTTAGTAATTTATTTTGAATTTTCTAGAGTATTAAAAAAAAGCCATATTTTTAAAACCAAGATTATAAAACTTGATTAAAAAATAAAAATAAAAAACCCACAAAAAAGCCAAACAAAACATTGGCCCTGCTTTGAAAGATGTAACGAAATTAACCTAATTCTACTAATTTCTTATTATTTACTTCTGATCTATATGAGTGTGGCTGAAGTAAGAATGACAGCAATTCTGTTCAGTTCCTCTGTAGCCACTATCGTGAAGTTCACATACATGAGAGACCTGCCCTGTTTTGGATTTCTCATTACACTCTGTGGCGTTCACAGTGAGGATTTCAAGATGGGTCTTCTTAAGCCTATTAAAAATCGGAATCATGCTGGTCATACGTTTAAATAGATTTAGTTTAGTGGCTTCAGGGGAAAGTGGGGATGGGGAGACAAATAAAATAAAAATCTGATATAGAAACATGTCTGGTTTTTCAAAGGTTTTTGCAAAAAAAAAAAAAAAAATTAAAAGTTCTGGCATTTCAATTTGCACTAATTTCACACATCATCTTAGGGAGTGCAGGGTTTGGGCCCCTGCCAGACTGGCTGAGAATCCTCTTTGGAAAAGCACAATTTATGTTCTGAATGGATGCTGCACCACATAGATATTTCCTAATATCTTTCATTAAACTTCCAAATGGACACTAAGTATGTAAATACAGCAAAACTCAAAGCCTGGTTTTGAATGTATATTTTCTAGGAAAGCTTTTAACAGTGGTACAATATTGTGCTATGTCTGGCTTGCCATTTTCAACGAGTAGCTTAATGAGTTTATTGTATAATGAAGGACTCTGATTTATTAGCTTTTCATTATGCTCATTCCATCAGCTTCCTGCTAAATGCTCTAACCTTGGCAGAGATGTCAGTCTTTATCAGACGGTATCATTGCTTTTTAATAAACTCTTCTCCCACGTTGATAATATTACATGTGAAATCCCTTCTCCTTATTCCCAGGGGAAGGAAAAGGTATGTTTATTGAAAAGCTGCACTGGAGCAGTGCAGAGCATTCCTGAGCACCCTGGTGCTACGCCTTGGACTAACTCAGACAGGGAGGGCAGATTTGGAGGCTGCAGGTTGGTCCTTTGGCTGCTCCCCTCAACTGGCAGAGAACTGAGCCCATCCTCTCCACACTTTAATTACAGCAGAGAGCAGCTGGTTTAAAACTGGCACTTGCAGGTATTAACAAATATTTCTTTAGCAGGTATTTAATGATCAACTCTATTACAAGAATTAACATGGTGATGGCACGCAAGGAAAGGGGGGAAGGAGGGTAAAGTAATATTTTACAACCTGAAAAATTAAGCACTGAGATAGTTAAGGCCCAGCCCTCATTAGCTGAATGGTAGATTTTTCTAATTAGTTCTTTCTAGTGTAATTAGCATGGATGAGTCTAATCATCTCATGTGAAACCAAATCTAATGCTTGGGAAGGAATGTCCTTGGCCTCTCTTTCAGGCTGATTCCAAGGATTTTGTGTGTTTCTGCAGAGATATTCCTTAAAGAAACAGCAGCCTGCCTTCCTAATGAAGGTGGGCTGGGAGGAATGAAAAGACTTGGACCTCATCATGCATTTTTATGGAAGCCTAGAGGAAATTCTCCCATGAAAACAGGCAATCCTCATGTGGCAAGTGAATCAGATGTGGGCAGTAGCTGTAAGAAGGCCAAAATCATCAATGAAATTTTGAATCCACATGAGAAGTGAGTTTTCAAACATTGGACTTAAAACCCCAGTTTTTCTGAGCTCCATATTTCCCTGTAGGAATATCTCCTTAGAAATGAGCACAGAAAGTGAAATGAAAAATAGAGCTTCATGTAGTACTTGTGTAACTCCTCTTGCTGTGAAACCCAAACAGTCAGAATTGCATTCCCTTTGTCGGCAACAGTCTGAACAAGGGAAAGCAAAACTGAGTAAAAACCGAGTATTGTTGCAAATAATTTTGTTTGTAGATTGCTATGGACCCTCGCCATAGAATCAAAGTTATAAAGTCAGTAAAAATAGACTTTACCCTATTTTTCCTGTTTTTTTTTTGTTTTGTTTTGTTTTGTGTGTGTGCGTGTGCGTGCGTGCACCTGTTTGGGTTTTGGGGGGTTTTTTTAGGTTGTTTTTTTTGGGGTTTTTTTTTTTGTTTTTTTGTCTTTTGGGGGTTTTTTTGGGTTTTTTTGTCGTTTTTTTTGTTTTTTGGCTTAGACATCCAGGTGTGAAGGGGCAGGCAGGATGCTCAGTTGGCCCCATTTTGGGCTGATGTGTCTGATTGGTCTGGCTGATTGGTCTTTGCCGGTAATAATGACTTCATTTTACAATTTTAAAATGTTGGGAAGGTTAAGGAAGTGGAAGGGTCTGCCTGGTGCCATAACACAATTCATCCATCTCCTCCTGGTGTTGTGACACTGAGCACAGAGAGCTTGGGCACAGAGGCTCGAGGGACAAAGTGAAGGGCAGGACAAGGAGTGCCAGGGAATCCAGTTGTGTTTTAGCTGAGAGCAGTGGCATCACTCAGGTCCCTTCATCCCAATGTGCAGGAGCATATTTAGCTCAGGCCCTCACTGCACTAATTATGATTAAGTTTCAGCCAGTGTCATTTTGGACTCAGTGCTTCTGTGAGCTGACCTGTGCCACTGGAAGTTCTGGATTCCTTTGTCTCTTTCTGGCGTGATTTACCCTTTCCCTGACCAGACTTTGCTGTTTAACAGCCCTCATTTCTTAAATACTTGAAAGTCTTTGTCTGGGAAATTAAAAGGTAAATACAGTGATTAAAGATATCTCATTTAAAAAATACTTTATTTGAGCCCTGTCTGTGGGGGTTTGCTTTTGCCAGTGGATTTACTGGGAATGCTGTAGCCTGCTACTGCAATTACCTACTGATGAGCTCAGGGCATTTGTCTTGGGGTGAAAGGGAGACAGGTAATACCGGTGTGGCTGTGACAGAGATGGCTTCCCCTGGGCCCTGGGAGGAGGGACACAGCCCTGAGCCTTTTTTCCACAAAAGCAGTTGAATGGAGCTAAGCAGAGAGTGACAGACGGTGCAGGTGATACCTCTCACTCACTCTGTGGCCTCAGGGTGTTTCTCAGCTGAGAAGAGAAAGTCAGGTACACAATAAACAGCAATTCCTAACCCTCTCCAGGAAAATGGAAACACCTCCTTGTTTCTGTGTTCAGTCCTCAGCACACTCCTCCCCGCATATCCTTTGTGTCACAGCTCCTGGGCACTGCTCTTCCTGAGGCCAGCTGACCTTCTGCATCTTGTGTGATTCTGGAGAATGGGATTTAGGGCCATCCTTGTGGAAGCAGAGAAACTGCTCCACAAAATGTAGGGAAATTGCACTAAAATAAATTATAACAGGCTTAGGGCTGACATTCTGCAGGGAAGAAGGAAGGCGTGGTCTGTGACTTCATGGAAATGGCTGGATTTACAGATTTACAATGAGGGGTTCTTTTTTAGCCCGTTCCTGATGAAACCAAGAGATGGTGTAAAATTGCTGGGCTCATCACCTGGTGCAGGACTGGATTTCTCCAAGCATCCAGCTGGAAAAATTGGGAAGTCCTGCTGGCTTGGGGATGGTGGGACCTGTCTCTGGGAGAAGGTGACAGTCCAGGTGAAAAGCAGCAAATAGCACAGAGCTTGGGCCATGGCATCCCCATGGGATTTATGGTGTGGCAGAAAAGTAATGGGACAGAATTGAAATGTAGTTACTGATATTTTTATATGGAAGAGAGGAAATGAGATGTAAACAGTATTAGTGTAATACAATTTTCATGTCAGATTAAAAGGAAAGCCGGGATTTGAGAGATTTGGAAATTCCAGTTACTGGATAAGTGATATTTGAAAGGATCCTCCTTGATTTGATTAAACTGGAGTTCAAATGTCACTAGAGAGATGCATTACTTACAAGTTTTTCAGGGTTTTAGTTTGTGCATCCCAAGCCGTGCTCATACCCAACTGGGCAGGGATGTGGGGGGTCACAGCTTAGGAGGGGGCTCAGGCTGGGAGGAAAGCTGGGTGCTGATCAGAGGTGGGAGCATATTCTGCTCTGTGGGTTTGGATGCTGGGTTCTTGGAATTGCATGAGGTTTTTGGGGTCCACTTGTAATAGTTCCACAAAAAAAATGCATCTGCTGTTGAATCTTGTTTTCTGGATGGATCCTGCCACATCCTAAGTTCTGAATGGCAGTGGGAATTTGGATTTGCTGCTGCTTCTTCAAGCTTTTTGGTTCCCATTCTCTCTATTTTTGCTGTGGTGAGGTAGTGCCCATGGTGGGAAGTGTTTGACAGACAATAACATGGTCAAACCCTGTTTACTGTGTCCTGCCTTTGCTCAGGCTGTCCTGGTGTCACTGGCTTGGCTCAGCACTGGGATGACTTCTGCAATGTAACCAACCTTCCTTCTTAGCTCCAATTTTGCAGGTCAAACAGTGAGTTGAAAAAGGATTTTAAACCCATTTGAGAGAAAGGTGCTTGGTAACTTTGCAAGCCCCAGTGATTTACCTGTGACCTCTCAGCTCTGCTGTCTCTGGTTCACCAGAGGCTGTACCAGTCCAGGGTTTCCATTCTCTCTGTGTGACACACCCATCATGGTTAATCACAGAGAAGCTTGGTGGGCAGACCCCTCCTGGGGAAGTGTCCTGCTCCTGTGGCATCATGCCAGGTCCCCCAACAGCACTGGCATTTTCTCCAAGTGCACAAACCAACCCCCACATCCCAGCCACAGCCAGAGGAGATGTTTCACTGGCATCTGGCACTAATATCTGTTGTTGACATTTTGGGAATGAGAACATGAGCTATTAGCAAAGCTGTTTGCATGTACCTAATTAATGTTCAAGTGTATACCCCTTCCTTTATCAGCCCTGCAGAAGCAAACCAGACCCAGTGTTATCTTTCACCAGCTTTAAAACCTAATTATTTCCCGCCTTGGTGTTAAAGGCCATGCAGTACAACTTGCTACCCTAATATAGATTCAGTCAAGTTACCCAGCCTCAGAGTTGCTTGATGGCTCTTTACCTGGAGTGACTGTGTTTATATATCAACAGAACAAAATTTGGAGTGAGCGTTTTGCTTTGGTAGGACACCGTGGAAATTAATGGCTGGGTGAACACCTCTGTCTGGAACAGGCTTGGAGAAACACAGCAATTTCGATTCATTCAGTCAAACTGCAGCATTGTGCAAAAAAGCACTCCAGACCTTTTTCCAGCGCTGCAAGAAGCAGCACGGTGATGCTGCTCTGGGCTGCTCGAGTGGGTGTTTTCAGCTGGGTGAGGACAGAGCCCAGATCGTGGGCACAGCGCCAGGGTTAGTTTTCGCCCTCAGCTTCACCTGAGGCAGGCTGTGCCTGCGTATGGAGGGGAGGGGGAAAAGAGAGAGAATCAAAACTCCTCACTGCTGAGAGCCCTGCATGACAAATTCTGTCTGTGGCCACTGTCAGAGACATGACTGAGAGGGGCTCACAGCATACAGAGAATCACAGTTGAATCCTCACAGGGCAATGAAGCAGGTAATTTATGTAATCCAGTATTTTCCTAAGAACTTAGTCCTTGTGTGTGATCTTTTGAGTTTAAATTTAGGCTGAATTCAAAATACTTGAATGCATGGTGAGTTAATGGCCGTGGAGGGTTTCTTCTTTGGGGAATCTCATTGTAATGTAGTGTGATATACCTGCTAAAGTGATTTTAAGTGGTCTCAGCTTGGTTAGCGTTGAGATCCCGCTTTAGCCCTCTCCTCTTTGCCATTCAGTACAAAGATCAGCCTGTGAGTAATATGCCCTTAAATAATTCAGAGAGCAAAGGTATGCTGCTGGCCTCGTCACTAAAGATGATGTCGTGGTGTACAGTGTTTTGGGTTACTGTTCTGAAATAATCTCTGTGCTTGAGTTCTTTAGCACCACAGGAATTAGCAACTCCCGGTTGGGAGAGGTGGCTGTTTGAGGATGCTTTTACAGCACAGACTTTTAAACCTGGCCAGCAGATGCTCTTGGTTTTGCCTACAATGAAACCTGACAGACATGACTGTGATGTGAAGGGTACCCATCATGGATGTCCAGATTTATTTCAAAAATAAATGAAAAAAAAAAAAAAAAAATCTGAAACCCCAGACATTGTTCAACCTGAATTTTTCGTGTGAAGGGCTACATCACTGCACTTTTTTTTTTCTTTTTTTTTTTTTTTTTTTTAATCTGGACTTTGTTTTTAGGAGAAACCAGATTTTTGGATGAGTTCAGGCATGTTAGCAAAGTTCAGAGTTTGGAAAGAGCCAGGACAGTGCCTAAGATTGTGTCATAAGACATCCCCTTTTACCACAGCAGGGGCTGCTGAGTACTTAGCCCTTTGAAACAAAAATAAATCCCTAATTTAAGGAAATGTTGAATCTTCTATTAGAAATTATGGTTGTGGGAACAGTTTTAAGGGATTGTCTTTAAAACAACAAAGTGTGAGTGAGGGGAGGTAAAAAAGCTTAAACACATTGCATTACATGATTTATCTCTGATAAAACTGCCAGGAAATCTTTCCTTGCAGTGGCTTCCACAGAAGGTTTGTTCATTGTCAGACTCTGAGCAGCAAGCAGGTTACAGCAACTTGTGTCCTCTTCCTACACCTTTCTGCATCCTTTTTGCATCCACCTGAACAAGTGATGAAAAAGCAAAACCCCTGAGAGGCAGTAATAAAATCATAACAAAGCCTACCTAGACCTGTAACCTCCAATTCCTGTTTCCTGTGGGTCGAGTAGCCTAAAGCCTAATTCAGTGCAGGAGATGTGGCTGCTGACCTGGAGGAGCTTTATCCAGGAGCCTCTGGTTTCCCTTCTGCGGAGAAGGGCTGACTTTGCTCCTGTGACTCCCTAGGTTCTCTGCCCTGTAGAAACACCAAATGTTGTTGCTATGATAACCTGAATGTAAGACAAGTTCTTCCCACCTCAGAAATCCCGTATGACAAAAATACACTCGGCTACAAATTTACAGGCTGCATTATATCCTTTGGATGCCAAAGGTTGAAGGTACCCAGGGCAGTTACTGTCATACAAATTCCTTCCAAGTGTTTAGGACATTTATGTGGGTGCTTTCTTGGTATCTGTGCTGCACCAGAGCATCCAGGAGCTCTCAGCCACGCACTCAGTACCAGCAGATGCAAGGGCAGGTGTAGGGGGTGACCCAAGCCAACATCACCAACCCAGCAGTGCTGCTTTTCCTACCAGAGCCAGGCAGCCAGAACACCAATGGATTAGGAGGCTGTTTAGGAGGAAGCTGCCTGTGGCAGGTGCTGCTGGCTTCTGGGCAGCTGGGCTTGTGCAATCCTCTGTAGGGCTGGGAAGGAGGAGAGAGACTGAGGGTGGGTGCATGTCTGAGGGGGTGTGGGTCATCTGGAGGTACCTTGTATTGCAGAACTTCTCAGGTACCATTTGGTTGGTCACTTCTCAATTCTTAGAAGTGTATTTTTGCTTTTATTTTTATCCTTGAAAAAGTAAGAGTGTCCTGAGATTGGAAGCTGCCTTAAATCAAGTTACTGCAGAATTTATTTTGATTATTAAAATGGCAGTACAAACATTTTCACTTCTTAAACATTCTGCGCCAAATTATGCAGCACAATGCAGTAAATTTGAGACATGCTAAGGTTTTGCATTAGGCAAATAAAAGAAGGTTGAAAGAGTTGGCTCTGGTTTTTATCATGGTTTAGCATCAGATATATCTCCTTTCCTTGTAAGTTAGAGCTGTCTGTGTAGCACTATTGTCGTCCACGAGGGATCTGGGGCCAGTGTTACAGATTTAACATGCTCAGGGAAACCAATACCGAGCTATCAACCGATACATGACACTAATACAGGGTTCACTTTTACACTCAGCCAAAAAGAGAGAGACAGATTGTTCCAAGTTTAGACAAGCTGTAAAATCCTTTCCTAGCAGGTACTGCACTGGCCAGCCCTTGAGACTGTTCTAATTGCTTTACATCTGTACAAAGGTTCCTTGTAATCGGGCTTTCTGCCTCCATTTGTCTTCTTTTCAGCCTCTTAGTAAAGGCCTTAATTGGTCTTAGTGGGGCTTTTCTCAGTTAGTGCAGCCATACCTTAAAGGCTGAGCAAGTGCCGGCGTTACCTGGGGGGGAGCGGAGGGAGCAGAGGAGAGACATCAATACTTCTTTACCTTTAACACTGTAATTAATGGGCTCAGAGCAAGGAACAGGTTTGGAGAAATTTTAGCTCTTTGGGGGATTTTGAGACAGATCAGACAAAACAGAGCCAGGGTGGAATTCTCTAGAATTTCTCCCTGCTTCATTTCTCTGTGAACAATCATTAGCCTTGTAATTGTCTCCTGGTAAACTGCTGTATCAGGTTCCATTTTGTCCTCTTTAGAGGATCGAGTTGCCTTTAAATCAATAGTTTGAAGTACTGGGGGATGTATGTGAAAGGAAGTGCCCTCTAATTTCTGTTTCTTAGCTACTAATTATTTAATAATACATTTTATTGCCTATTAAAATGTGGCATAACTTGCTTGTCAGCAAAACTGGATGGAACATAATCATTTGAGAAGGATAATTGGCACTTCTGCAGATGGCTTTTATTGCAAGGCTGGTTTGTTGTTGCAGGAGCTCCTTGCCAGGTTTGCTCTTCAGGGCGGTCAGCGCTCCGAGCAGGCTGCTGCAGCACGGCTCAGGCTTTCTCTGTGCCACTCTCAGAGTCTGGGGTGCACGTTGGTTTCTGACGTGAAAGCCGCTGTGCTGCCCAGGCAGTTCCTTCTTTCCACTCTGGTCTTTATAAGAGCCCTTGTGGGTTTTACCACCACGCTGCAATTTGGTTACTAGATATAGCAAAATAGGAGAATTTGTTTGGCTAACTGATTAATGGAGGTAGGTAAAGCTGGGCCGGGGAGTTATCTTGAAGTAATCTTGATATTATTATTATTATTTTTTGGTGCAATTAGAAATGCATGTGTGCTTTTGGCTGAACTCTGTATAGCTTGTACAGTCAGTATGTGCAGTGACACTCTGGGTGCTCTGCAGTGCCTGCCCTGAAGTTTAATAGCTTTAGACAAATAACGGGAGGTTGGCTCACTGCCCTCCCTTTGCTTCGAGGTCCTTGTCATCATTAGAGTGACCGGGTAGAAAATCTTTTAAGAAGGCTGTGCCTTAGCCAGAGGACAGATCCAAGGGCTGGGCTGCAGGCCCTGTTCTCATGGTCACTGGGGTGCTGGGCTCTCTGGGCAGGTGCTGATGGTTGGGACTGAGAGGATCAATGAGTCTGTTCCAGGGCTGAGGAGCTGGGGGTGCTCTGAAATAGGGACCCTGCAATTTGGGCATGAGGAAGCTGCTCCTCAAGGATTGCTGATAGACAAGAGCCTCTTCCTTAGTTTCCAACGACCAAGCTTTCCAGGGCGACCTTTGAATTCCATTCTGATTCTTCTGAGGGAATGATTGTGTTGTGTAGGAAAGCTCTGGTTTATGTTTGTTTTAAATTGAAGAAGAGACTGGAACAGGCTGTTTCTTATTAAATACTCCTGCAGTTAAGTTCTGGTAGTTTTTTTTTTTCCTCCTGGGGAATGCTATTGTTTATAAAGAAGTGTTCCTTTTTCTGACATTGTTTTGCTTTGTCTCCCATGAACTGGCCTTGTTTGGGGAAAGGTTTTTAGACCAGGGCTCGTGGCACATCCCACTTCAGGCTGCACAGGCATCACTCAATTCCATGCTCGCTTTCCTGGGTTCATCCTCCCCTCTGATGGTTTCAGACTAGAGCAATGTTTCCATTTTTCTGCAAAAGAGCTTTATTGAGTCTTAGTGTTATTCTTTGGAGGAATTCTGGGTATTCAGGGATGGAATTGTACATTTCTTCAGTGTATTGGAAGTACATAGTCCATGGGAACTCTGTACCCCACATTACATGGTCAAAAGTGGTTGGAATTAAATCATGCAGGTGAGAAACAGTGTCTTCTTGGCACCCGTTTTTGATAATCTCTCCAAATTGTCTCTTCCTCATGGCAGTCAGAGAACAGGGTCGAAGATGCTGCCACGTCTTGTCCACAGCCATTCCTTGTGAAGTGAGTGCTGTGCAATCAGCCCCTCATGGAGAAGTTAATGCAGTACCAGGAACTGGTCCTTAAAGGACTTGATTAATTTCTCTGGAAACCATTTGTGTTTCATTAGTGAGGACAGGCCTGGAGCTGGCTGTTTCAGAAAGCAGTTGCTCTGCAGGCATTGGTTCTGTGGCACCCACAAACTGGCCACGCCTTAGGTAGATGCTGTGGTACAGAAAGGAATGGGTGGACAGACTGGAAAAACAGTTTTCATCAGCATTAGTGCCTCTTGATGACTGAAATCAGAACAAGTGCAACCAAGAAATACCATCTTTGCTGGGGTTTAGTTGCATGTGCTACCGGTGCAAGCAGCATCTCTTGGGGTCAGCAGAAATCTCTTGTTGAGATTGCAATAGAGTTACTGTGCATGTAGACAAGATGGAAAATTGATCTATTGTGCTTCAGCTGGAGTTAAATGAACAGAGACTTGTTAAGCTGACAGCATTCTGAAGAATTCAGATATAAGGATTTTGCTTTAATATCATATATTGAAAATTTGCTGTGAGACATGTTGCTCTGCAGTTGCTCTGCAGTAGAGGCAGATTATAAAGGTATTATTTTCCCCCAAGACGAGAAGCAGGTAGTTAAATTTTTCCTTCATCTCCCATGTCTGCAGTTTCATCAATGTGCCTGGTGAGTCTCCAGAGCTGGTGTCAGGCAGTCCAGTTTCAGATGGGGTGGATGAAGGGGCAGGAAGATGTAGGGTCCCAGAGCTGTGCTGGGCTCAGTCTTTCCTTCCCTGCTCCTTATCCCAGGCGCAGTAATCCCTTTTCGTCTCTCTTGATCTTGCTGGGCCCCTACAGTGTGGTGCAGTGGCATTGCTCCAGTGCCAGCATTAAGCTGGAAACACAGGCAGAGCTGCTGTGGAAGATGAGCCTGGCCTATCCAGCCCATCCCCATCCCCTCTCCCCGTGGGACAGTGATGGCAATCCAGCTCCACCAGTACAAGGAGTGCCTTGTTCTTCAGGGCCCTTCACTCCACCTTGGACTCCCCATGGGGTATAGAAGGAACACCAATATAAGCTACTCTAAATGGTATTAGATGGCTGAAGTAAGCTGGGGAAATATGCTTCCTGGCAATTAGAAATGAGCTAATAACTTCAGGAACAGCAGCAGCAGTCCAAAGAAATCCCTGAGCAGAACAGAAATGTGGGGCGTGTGTGTCACAGGACAGCAGGAGCTGTACTACGAATGCTCTGGGGAGATCACTTGGCTGGAGGTGCTGGCTGGGGAGTGTCTGGGGGGTGAAGGACCACACTCACAACACGCTTTGGCCTCCTGTGAAACACACATTTCCAAATTTTACATGTATTTGATGTCTAAAAAATAATGATAAGCAGTGATTAAAAAGAATCCACAGTGAACATGGTGCTATCATTAAAATCCCTGCTGAAGACAGTCCTTTTAACAAAAAGGTTTTGTATTGTCTACATTGCATTGGTGAGGAAGCTTATTGAGGTTAGTATTTGGGATACCTTCTGCATTTTTGTTGAGGTTTGAGGTACCAGACATGCAAACAAAACATGTACCACAGCTCAGGTCTGTAGGAGATCAGAGCACCAAGAAATCTCAGGATCAAATATTTTAATGTCGTTTTAATGAGTGATCCAAATCTACAGGAACAAGAATACATCCCTGAGCCTTTTGGGGCATGTGAAAGACTGGTGAGCCCCTCTTGTGGAAACAGGTGACAGTGTTAGGTGGTAAGGAGAGAAGAGACGCTCGTTGGGCTTGTGCTTGCTGCCCATCTCTGCTGGGTGAGCTGTTTCACATCCTGGGAGAGCCCAGGACTGGGCAGAGTTACGTGTGTCTGGCTGTGAGAGCTGCCCCAGCCCTGGGCCCAGCACAGGCAGCACCTGGAGCTGCTGGAGGAGCCCAGAGGAGGCTCCAGGCTGAGCAGAGGGATAGAGCAGCTCTGCTGGGAGGAAAGGAGGGCTGAGAGAATTCCCTTGTTCAGCCTGGAAAAGAGAAGCTTCAGGGAGAGCTCACTGTGGCCTTGCAGTGCCTGAAGGGAGCCCACAGGAAAGATGGAGAGAGATTTACAAGGGCTTGGAGTGACAGGACAAGGGGGAATGGCTTCCACTGACAGAGGCTGGGTTTAGGTTAGATTTTAGGAAGGAATTGTTCCCTGTGAGGGTGGGCAGGCCCTGGCCCAGGGTGCCCAGAGCAGCTGTGGCTGCCCCTGGATCCCTGGCAGTGGCCAAAGCCTGGAGGCAGGCCTGGAGCAGCCAGGGGCAGTGGGAGGTGTCCCCATGGCAGGGGATGAGCACAAGACGAGTTTAAGGTCACTTCCAACCCAAACCAGTCTGTGATTCCATGGTATGTAGTCACCTTCTAGCTGGAGGCCTGTGGGTGTTCACTGTGTCATCTCCATGTGCTGATCACTTTAAAAATGAAGATGAGAAAAGTTCTGGGGTTTGAGCTTTACTTTTTACCAAGAAGAAAACATAGGCCTTAAACAAGTCTTATTAAGGTGATATTTGAGGAAAGAAATATAAATTTGCACATCTTTCAATAATAAAAGCTAGAGCAGGCCTAATTGGCTGGAGATACAATGATACATGGATGAGCTGTAGTACAGGTATTCTCTGTTAGGCACGGGGGGTGGCAGACAAGGGAGACAGCACTCAAGGACCTGAGTGACATTTTTATACAATGCAGACAAATACTTGGCAGCATCTTCCCTTTGCCGTGGCTCTGTGTACGCTGATCTTCAGCAAACTGTTCAATTAGCTGTGCTCGCCCTTTGTTTGCTGGAACATCGTTGGTGTTATTTCCTGTTTACTTAATATCTGAATTTTATTCCAAAATCCCAGACCAATTAGGCAGACTATAGAAATATTTGACTTTAGCGTAAATCAAAGAATGTGAAGTAGCTTTTTGTGCTAATTTTTGTTGCTGGGTCAGGCAGGGTTTTGCTGGGTTTTGTAAGTTTTGAGCTGTTTGAAAGCACCAGCTGTGACTGTGGGCCCAGGCAGCATCCATCAGAAACTGATGGCTCCCTTTAGTCCGTGTTGGAAACAACAATCACATTCTTAATCAAACTTAAATTAAACCAAGCCAAGGAAGCTGCTCTCCTTTTGCATTTGCAAGACCTGGATTTTGCAATGAACTTGGGGGTGTATTCAGGTTCTCAAGGGAATGGGCAGAGATTTTAATTCCCTAACAGTGCCTGAAACAGTCAATCCGTGGAGCAAGTGGAGGTCAGGTGTCAAGACAGGCAGCTGCTGAGAGACAAGGAAGAGAAATAATAGGAGGGAAGGGGAAAAAAACAGCATCAAAGTGAACTGATTCACCATGTGCAGTTAAGTGAACTACATTACAACAGACATAGTGTCTGGAGGAACTAATTGCTCATGTGGTTAGGTAAGTCAGGTCTACCTGAGACCTTCTTGACTCTGGAAGCTATTAAATAGAACAGAACTTGCTAAAAGCAGAGAACTTCAAAAACATGAGCTTTACTTTCCCTCCTTTCTTTCCCCCCTTCCTTAAGGGAGAAATTACTGATTGAGAGCAGATTTCAGCAGCTTTGTGGCAATACAGAAGACTAATCTGTAGTCTCAAGCACTTATTGTTGAAGCCCTGCTGATCCTTTCTTGAAAAGTCCAGAACCACAGACATTTCTTAGCGTATTAAAAAAGAAGATGATCTAGGTGTTGTGCAAGCTTTGAATCTGCTCCATAAAGCATTTTCTTTGTCATTAACACAGACATGACTCATTACTTGTAATACAAAATTTGACATTTATGTTGGTGGCAATTAAAAGTGGGTGAAGCAGGTTTGGCACAAACAAGCAGCTTGAAAGTGAGTAGCGAGCAGAGAATACTTTGGGTTTTTTGGTATTCAGAGCAAAAATGTCTGTGTGGCTTTGGAAGGAGTGGCAAATAGGTGTTCATCCATATATGTGTTTTGGCTCAGGCTGGACAGGACTGTCACACACCTGTGGAGTTCCTCCAAAATGAAAAGCTCAAGTCATGCCATTGGTATGGATTTCTGAAAGTGTAGCTCTTGTGAACATGTCATTTAAACTCACCTGACTGAACAGATAAATCCAGGAATCCAGCTTTCAACATCCATGTCCGACTGGAACCACTGGGACAGGACCAAGATTGTTACTCTTAGGACATTCCCAGTTCTTCTGTGACACAGCAGCCCCAAAGTGCTCTGGTAAATGTCCTTGTGCTGCCATTTTCTGCTCCAAAGAGATGCTAACAACACCAGAGTGAGAAAATGAGAGTAATAGAGCAAAATGGAGAACACCAAAGGCTGAAGGAAATAAAAACACTGGGCAACTGGTGTGGACTAAGTTTGATTTCTTGCCAGATTTGTATATGTAGCCTGGGTATGAAAATTCCAGTGTTTCCCCTTTTTTTTTTTAGTCTTTGCCATAAGGAAAGCATTTTCTTTCACTGAGATCAGTGAGGATGTCAGAATTATGCCCAGTTCCTTTCAAAGGGGAGACTGTACAAAGGGGAAAATTGCTGTGATTTCCAGGGAAAAACAGGAGAATTGACTTGAGGATTTTGGAGTTAATTCCATATGGTAGGTTCCTCTTGAACAGAGTTTTCCAGTAAGTGCCAGGTTCTTGAATCTTATAAAGCTGCCTTTAGGAATGAAAGGGATATTTTCGGAGGCCTCAGGAGTTTAGGAAACAGCATCTTAAATTAAGTATTTGGAAAGAGTGAAAAACTATCCTGCTGAGTGCCCCTGAGTTAGCTAAGCATCCGAGGAGTGTACAAATAGTTGCATTTTATTTTCTTCAGCTCAGAGAAGAGGGTTTTCCCACTCGGCAGACTTTGAACAGTAAAACTGAGATTACAAACAGAAGACCCCCACATGTAACAGTGTTCTGGTTTTAAGTACATGGGGGCTATGAAGGTTTAAAACAAACTTTGTTGTTCAATGTAAACTGTGCTGAATCAAACAATTTTGCTAGTCAGAAATATGAAAAAAACCCCAAACCTCCTGGAATTTCACCATGCTGGATCCATATCTGGATAAGGAAGATAAAAGGTATTTTAGGTTTTTTCTTAGAAAACACTGCATGCGATTTCCTTTTAGCATTGAACTTCTCTAGGCACAGTTTGAGTGGATGATTTGCTAGTTGTTCACTCTGTAAATAGTCCTTTTATTGAAGGACTCTTGACATGACTTGGAGAGACAAAACGAGTGCCAGGAGATGGGGTTTTGTAGTGCAAGTAAATATATTTTATGTTTGAAATTTTCTCCCTCCTGTCTAACCTTGACAGCACATTAAAGTTGTTAAAATTAGCTTCTTCTGAAGCGCATCACTTGTCTCAAAGAAGAATTGACATTTGGGATTTTATGTCTGCCTTTATTAGTTAAGGTAGTGAATTGATGTCCAGTTTAGGTATCTAATCAATATTAAATTTTAGCCAGTAAAGCTGATGTATTTTTGTACCCTATGTTGTGACCCAGTCCCAAAGGCACAAAGGAAATAGGACAGGTGAGAGTAAAAACTGAAATCTAGAGGCATATGTGTAAAACCTCTGGACCAGGACCTGCCAAAATGGAAAGAAAACAGAAAAACAGAAAAGGAAGCTCAAAGATTGTATGCAGCTGTGGAAAA
>VWZN01015854.1:87121-108052 GCA_013396955.1 Regulus satrapa | reverse complement strand
TTTTTTTTTTTTAATTTGATAATTGGATAAAAGAAAAGAGAGAATTGGAGGGGGGAAGAGCAAAGGAGGGAGCATCAATCCAGCAGCATGTTGCTTGCTGAGTGTTAAATGTTTTTGCGGGTGCCTCTGACTGCATTTGGGATTTCACGGAGGTTTGTACAATGCAATCTTATTAATAACTGTTCTGTCAGGAGAGCACCCAATTAAATTGAATTGGGTTTATGGTTCCCTTTACATTTCTTAAAATGTGTGGTTATAAAGCATCTCCAACATGAGGACTGGCTAACAAGGATTGTGGGGCATGAGGTTCTGTTTGCATTACTCCTTTTTTCTTCTCTTATTTAGGACTTTTCTGTTTGCAAACTCATATCCAGCCCCTCCAGCAGGGCTTTGCTTTGCCCTTGTGGAGGCTGCCAGGGGCAGACTGGCTCCCAAAAAGAACTCCAGCCTGCTTGGGGCCTTGCCCCTAGAAACAGAGACTGCTGGTCCTGTAATTAAGACTAAAGGGAACATCCTCTTGCTGTCTTAGGGAGCTCAAAGTTTGCTGGGGCATCTTGAATGCAGCAGGAATACATTCTGATAGTGTTTATAAACTGTCAAGAGCAGCTATTTAAAGAAAAACGGAGTCTCCTGTCAGCTGCTTCAGTGCATGGGGAGCAGGGTCAGTTCTTGGAGCCTTGGGAGCGTTTGGGAAAGAAGCAGAAGTTCAGCCCCAGGTCTCACCCTGCTGCTCCTCCCTGCTCCAGGGCAGGCTCCCTGCTGGGCTCTCCGGCCTGTGTTGTTCCCCCAGCTCCTGCTCCTGCAGCCCTGGCTGCAGGGCTCTGCTGGGCTGCCAGAGGTGGGCTGAGACACTGCCCAAATCCTGCTTGCAGGCTGGCTGCAGGAAATGCAGCGCTGAGCTGTGCCCAGGGCTGTGTGTGCTGCCTGTGCCTGAGAGGGAGCCCCGGTGCCACGAGTTAGCCCTTAATGCTTGATTTCCTTCTGCTTTGATTTAATCTCTGGGGATCATTTCAGCTGTTCACTTACGACTTTCCTGCACAATTCTGATCACAGCTTGTGATTTGGGGAGTTACTGTGTAGATATTCCAGTTATTGATACTGTAGTTACAACAGATTTAAACTGTTGAGATATTGTTGAAATGGATTTTGACCTAGAGGTGACAAGAGTACTTGTCATTTTACATGTGCAGCTGCTGCCCTTCTGTGAAATGTATGAAGACTTGTACATGTAGCTCTTAGCTTCTGAAAGCTGCCAAAAATCTTGGAAAACAAGGTTTTTACACTAAATTCTGCTTGTTTTCACACTGGACTTTGGGTTACCCCCCAATATTTTGCTTTATATATTTGACATGTTTGCACAACACGTCACTCTTTTATGTTCCACTTATTTTGAAAAGTCTTTTGTCTGCTTTGTAAGATAAAAATCAAAACAAAAGCAAAAGCTTTGTTTTTGTATTGTGCACCTGACTGTGAAGATCAGATTTGGGGGGTCTCAGTGTGTTCACCATACCTGGAATGGAGGTATTGTTTAAAAAACAAAGGCAGGGTTGCATAATTCCCATGCTCAGGAAAGCCGGATGCATGAATTCCAGGGCCACAACGCTCCTGCCTGCTAATCTGAGGGAAGAGATCCAAGTAACAAAGGTCTGAATCCGTGGAGATGAAGCATTTCAGGTCTGGGAGCTTTACCTTGATAAGAATGCCCAGAGTCTTAACCCTCCCTTCCTCACACATCCTGCGGTGCCTCGTTTTTCCAGCATATGCTGTGTGACATCCACATTAATCTGAGCGCCCCGCAGTACCAAAGCACAGCAGGATGAGTTAAGGACAGGCTGTTGGCCTTAACTTTCATTTTTCTGCTTTTGTTGCTGTGTGTCATGGATAAAGGTGACCTGCATGGGAGGAGGGGAGAAAGAGGCTTCTGCTTGTGTCCCATTTGCTTCGTTAGGTTGTACAAAACGTTTTGAAAGGTTGTTTGTTTAGTTCTTGGCTGCCTTTTTTTTGTTTTGTTTGTTTTTTTGTTTTGCTTTTGGTTTTTTGGGTTTTTTGTTTTTTTGTTTTTGTTTTTTTGTTTTTTGGGTTTTTTTTGGTTTTGGTTTTTTTTGTTCTTTCAGAGATACCAGATCCACACTTCTCTGGTTTTCCTAGGAGGCACAGTAGAATACTGGAGAGCTCTTGGGATTTAAAGTCCAAAGCTCAGGCAGTTGAAAGGGAAAGAGGATTTTAGTTATAACATTTTTAACCTCTCAATTCTCTGTTTCTGTTTGTTAGTACCAGCTCAGCACCACCCCTGCTTCATGTCTTTCACATTCTGGCTCTTTGGGTAAGATGTGAAGATCTCTCATTCCCACTCTCTGATCCTCCAGAGAACTCCAGCAAACACAGATCTGAAACAAACACCTCCTCAGCCACCACATGGGTCTACAAAATCCTGGTCTTTTCTAAGACATGCACACACACAACTGATACCTTTTTATTGTTTGCTGTCTACATTCTCTGCTACTCTTGAGCTTCTTGAGGGCACTCTCCTGAAATGCCACTTGTCTTATTTTCCCCAAAAGAAAAGCCAGAAAATGGTATCTATTTACTCCGAAGAAAAAGTGTGATTATATTTATTTTATATATATTGACTGCAACAGGATGGTCTGACTCAGGAATTTAGAACAGGCAAAAGTTACTTTCTCTAATTTTTTTTTTTATTGAAGTGCTAGTTTTGTACCATTTATTTTTACTATGGCTGCTGTTTCATTAGTGGGATTCTCGTCCTGAAGTTTAATACAGAGGAAAGAATAGGAAGAGGAATTAATAATTGATCTTAATCATCTCTTTGGAGCTGCTGCACTCTCCTCCAATTAATTTGAGGCATTACAAGAGCTCTTGTAGATTGAAGGGGGCAAGCCCATGTATTAATAATCGGTAGAGCTTTGGCATATATGACAGTACCGTGGGGACACTCGCTGTCTATCCCTGCATATGTTCCTTTTGTACACGTGGTGACTTCAGGAAATCTGGTTAAACCAACATGAGGGGCCTTTTAGTGTCTGTCAGTGTTTGGAGAAGTCACAGCAGACTCTTCCATCCCTGAGAATTGAAAAGCTTTGCCATTTTTCTTAACCATAGCTAGACGGTGATTGTAAATAATCAGATCCTCTGATATTTTAAAAGGTTGTCTAAACATACAAGCTTTGAGGAAGCTGTAAAGGCAGGTGAAGAGTTGAACAGTTGAATGCATCCTGCATTAAAGATACATGAATTGTAACATTTAGAAAGCTTCACTAAGTCTTTAACCATGCCTAGTGTGATGACACTATCAATGATTTCTGTCCCGAAATACAAAGCTGAGTATTCAACATAAAAACCCAGTGTGGGCTGGTCTGGCTCCTGTGAATCCAGACTGGCTTCTTGTCTGACATCCAGGAGTTCAGGTATTTGTGGTGCAAATTCACACATGGCCTGGAGCACGGCAGTTGTGCTCCTGGACAGAGTTTGTGTTTGCGCCTCTTCCTACTGTTCCTCAAGACAAAACCTTCTATGTGAAAATGAGATTACATGGAAATGCTTGTTTTTAGACCAGAGAAGGCTGAATGTGTGTATGGATGGCTCATGAGGGATTGCAGGGGGTGCAGCCATCAGTCCCTGTGCAGTCTGATCAGGGCAGAGCTTCCAGAAAATACCTCAAATGACAAAGGGGTTGGAATCAAATCACAGAGGTACTTGGAATCGAATTGGAGTGGGTAAAAGAAATGGCTATTTCCTGAACAGCCTGCATCCTTTCTGGAACTGCAACAGAGCTGATTGTGAGATCATCCCATACCTAGACCAGGAGAAAGTCAGGATTAGTTAACTGTCTTTACTGGCAGTCTTTGAAACCAGTTAAACCATTAAAGGAAAAGGAAAAGCTTTTCTTTTTTCTCCAGAGCTTCTCAACATTTTTCTCATCATTCTCATCATTCTCTTCATTCTCAACTCTGCTGTGATTATTCTGTGTAAAACATTTACCTTGCAAAAGCAGCAAGTTTTGGCAAATACAAACTTAACCAAAACCTTTGTCAGGGTTTTTTATGGACAATGAGTGCTGTTTGTTTAACTGCAGGCTTTGGCCCTTGGGCAGGCACTGAGCACACAAATTAACCAACCTCAGTGGACGCTTTGTTTGCCCCACAAGATCTGTGTCAGTCAGAAGCTGCTGTCAGAGCCTGCCTTGTGCTGTCTGACCTGAGCAACCCTGAGTGGTTTTTAGCACTCCTTCTGTTTCCTGTGCCATCCTGTGCTGATGTGCAAGCGCCCAATCTGGGCTGTGTCCATGGCAGCGTGGGCTACAGAGATGGGCTCCAGCTCATGGTTTCCCTCTCCCTTCCCTGGTCACATTTCTTCTGTTGAATGTATCAAGTGCTTTCTTGGAGAGAAGCATGATGAGGGAACCACTGAGTTCTTCTGGCAGAGCAGAGCAGCTCTGGAGCACCGTGAGCCTGGTTGTGCCGATCCATCCTGGAGGTGGTGTCTGCGAGCCCCTCTCCAGCTGGGCCTTCCTCAAGACCTTCCCACTCTGCTCCACCTCTGCCTCTCTGTCCCCCCAAAACACCTCCTGGAGAGCTACCAGGGTGGAGAAGACCAAAACCCACAGATTTTTGAAGCCCAGCTCCCCATGACAGCACCCATGCAGTGGTTCTGTGCAGTTCGAATTCGGTCAGTTACTTTCTGTTCTGGGCTGATCCTTTCTAACAGGGTTTTGAAGTGGCTATTACTGGTAGTTTCTGTATTAGCAGCCTTTTCTTTCTCTGGCCTTTTCAACAGAAGTGTCAAATCCTGTTTTTTCCAGCTGCTGGCCAAGTTTGGATGGTCTGGGACTTGGGACAGGCGCACACATGTTTCGATGCTTTTCCCAAATATCATCCAAGTCTCTCAGGCCTGGCAGATGGTTTGACAGGACTAATTACACTTCTTGGTTTTGTCACAGATTAGCAGTGTCCATAAGTCTTTAACAAAGGCAGGCTTTGGGAGCTAATGAGACCAAGCTCATTTAATTTTACAGCGTTTGAGCGAGCAGCTCCAAAGGAGGAACCATCAGAATTGCTTTTTTTGGTGTCATTTTAAAAGCCCAAACCTTGCAATCAGAGCCCATCCAGCTGAGCGTGAGGCCAGGTTGTTCAGGGAGAGGTTTTACAGTCACTGTCCATGAGGTATCACCTCCCTGAGGCATGGAGCCTGCTTTGGTGTGGCCAGTGTTTTGAGATGCCTCGAGAGTGTTTCCACGTGGCAGCTCTTGGTGAGCTGTCTGAAAATCCCTGCTTACATGAGCAAGGACGTGCACACTCGTATTAAGTAGAACATACTTGTGTGTGTACTCCATCTGGGAAGTACTGGGAAGGAAAAACACACCCGGGCTGTGTAAAGCTTCTTGCTGCCCAGGTAGGGAAATGCCATCTGCAGTGGTCAGGAGCAGTGGGACTACACAGGCTGTTCCCATATCCCTGATGTGGTTCCCCAGTGTATGTATCGTCAGCGCTACACTGCGACAGCAGTTTTTCTATATAGACGAGTAAGCAAATGAATGAAACTGCAAACAACTTTTGAATGTTTGAGTATCAAATCCCAGAAACATTAAAAACCTCTGATATTATTGCTTTCTTGGTTTATGACTGCCCCACTGTATAAATCATATCAGGAAGGATGGCTGCAGGGGTAAAGGACTTTATTGTCCATACTTCATGGCTATTCTTTTATGAAATTTACTCCCTTTTTCCACATTAAAAAATGGTCATAACTGTTTATTAGTTTGGATTCATTTTATAATGCAACTTAATGTAGCCAGCAGTTACTGAAAGTTTAGAAGAATCTATTTAATAGGAAATTTGGCACAGCAAAAAACCTGCTGCTGGGGAGATGAATCTCAATAATTGTTCTGTTGTAGTATGATATACTAAGTGCAGTTCTGGAGCTGTGAAGTGCTTTCCAAGTAAAATTGGTGTGAGAGGAAAAAGTAATTTTATGCTAAGAGTGTGTCTCTGTAGCCATGGAACAGTTAAAAAACCTCCAAATTCTGCTGCTCTTTGAAAACATTATTTATGGTGGAAGTTCTGGAGCAGTGAAGCTCTTTCCAAGTAAAATTGGTGTGAGAGGAAAAAGTAATTTTATGCTAAGAGTGTGTCTCTGTAGCCATGGAACAGTTTAAAAAACCCAATTTCTGCTGCTCTTTGAAAGCATTATTTATGGTGGAATGGGAGGGCTGCACGTATTTAGTCTAAAACTATTAATTATGCTGTTTAATGTGACCTGCAGAGAGCTGGCTCACCAGATGGGATGGAGCTCATCCTTTTCCATTTGTTGTGTGTGCTGAGGGTTGGGAAGTGCTTTGCTTCTCTGAGGTACCACGGCACAGGCCGCCGGCACAGCCGCGATGCCGCATGAACGAGCAGGAAGCTCATCTGCATTCACCTGCTGCACCTGCAGAGGCACCACCACAAACTCGAGACCTTCCCCTCCTCAGAAGAGGCTGTGTCCTGGTTCCTCGCCCTGCTAATTCCTGTCTGTGATGAGAAAACTACAGGAGGTAGGGGGTGACTGTGTTGAGCAGTTTGGGAAGGGCTGAGCCCTGCCGTGTGAGCTCCTGTGGCAGGCGGAGAGCAGCCTCAGCCTGGGCTGTGGGATCACCAGCATTCAGGAGAGCCTCCTGCTGTATTAGAGATAAATAAATAGGGATATTTCCATCGTTTTCTCTTTTCTTGGCTTGCACTAGGAGCTCATGAATCAATCGTCAACAAGCCAACTTCTCAGCCAATTGTGGTAATGATGTATGTGATTAACAGGCTGGGATTCTTTCTCTTCTTCCTCTTCTTTCTTTTCTTTTGCCTTTTTCTCAAAAACAAAATTTTTCTTTTTTAAATTTTTAATGCACATGGTGGAGGCAGTTTCTTGTCACAGCAAGTGAGGCGGGGGTGCTGGTGTCACATCCCACCCCATCCCTCCGTGGGCACGTGAGTGTCTCTCCCTGCCCTGCCATGTGCCGGGTGGGAGGAAGTTTTTCCTCGCCGAGCAGCACACGGCTCTGCCTGAGGGATCAGGAACATATTGCTCGGCAGGTGGGGCCCGCTCAGACGCATTTAGTGTTATTTCAGCACTGACAGCAAAAATACATCACACGGGCCCCCGGTGCCAGCACGCGCCGCAGGAACCGAGTGGGGGACTGCAGCCTGCGAGCGCAATACTCAGCTTTAATAGATTATTTTGACCCAATAACTGGTCCCTGGGAAATCAGGGAAGTGTCTTGTTCTCCAGAGAGACTGGGCTTTCTCTGTGGGGTCCTCCATGGAGGCTGCCCTTCAGGATGCTTTGCCTTCTGACCCAATTGGTTTTTTACCTCTTCACAAGGCAAATCACACATAGCCATGAATGCCCCAGATTTTCGAGGGTCCTCTGCAGGCAAAAGCTTGTGGATTTTTAGTTATTGTATTTACGTGTTAGTGTGAAGTTTCTGTGGTCTGTCTGTTAGCTGTGAGGTGTGTATAGACTTCTGCAGGAAGTACTGGGGTCCAAATGTGCTAAGTCTAGTGCCAAAAAGTTGGTACTAGACTGGTGTTAAGTCTAGTACCAAAAAGGGGATTTCAGAGTGTATCATGTTCAAAAGGTTTTCCCTTGGTCAGCAATGTGCTTATGGTGCTGTCAGTTTGATTTCAGCTGAGGTACAGATAGGTTCTTTTTCCCTTCAAATTACAGTCATTGGAGCTTTGGGTTTGCTTTGTTTCATTCTTAAAAGTTCAGCTGGGCAGCAGTTTCATGAGATCCTGATCACAGTCCATAGTGGCCACTTGCACTTTGTTATCCAACTTCCTATACAAACCAATAAATGAAGCATCATGCAAACAGACTTCTTTTCCTTTGGAAATCTCCTTACTTAGAAAGGTTACAAAACTTAAGAACCTGCTCAGGGTCCAGTAGATGTTCTGCATCTTCCATTCTGACTGTAATTAATTGAGTGTGTAAGTGACAGCTGATATTCTACTTTACAATGAAGAGAAATGGGGGAAAATTAAAAGAAGCATCTGGAAGCTCACTAGGATATACAACCACTCAGGCTTTTTCAGGTAGCACAGCTGAACAAGAATGACTTAAGTGTGGGCAAAACAACAGCAGTCAGGGTAGGGCTGGAGAAATCCAGACGTACAGAGGTCTTAAAAGAGGTAGGAACTGTGAATGGTGGAGTTTTCTATCCAAGGATCCATTTCTTCATTTCAGAGATTAAAATCTGACCCCTGTGGGTTTAGTTGGCTTTTTTTTCTTGTGAAACCTATTGTTTTGGTGAACACTGGAACCCTTGTGTTGCATGTATTCATCAGGAGGTTTAAAGATTAATTCTCAGCAGAGACTTTCTAAGGCTTCCTCAGTATGTTGATTTTTTTATCTATAGATGTATTGCAGGTAGCAGCTCACAGCAGAAGTCAGTTTGGGCAATGCTTTTATGTACAGCAAACAATGCAGGCCACAGTAACTGTTGGATAGTTGATTTTGTAGTATTGGAGGTGCTCTAGATGGGCAGTGAGATAGAGGACCGGAGAAAAGTCAGGTGCTCAATGAGACTGGAAAGTTTTATCTTTTAATTTGTCCAGAGGCATTATTCCACAATGGGATTTACATGGGTAAATCCCTCCTGAGGAAAGATTGAGAAATGTCTCTGCTTTCTGTTGTGGTGATTTGAATTAGCAACCAAGCGAGAATTAAATAATGGGAAAAGCTCCAGATGCCTCAGCTACATGTGGAGAACTTCCTGTGGTCGCTTCAGGAGCCTGCTTGATTTCATTGACGTAAGTAAGCAGAGTAGATGAAGGCCTGGTAACTCCCTGAGATGGATGAGACACATCAGGGCACAGGCAGATAGAATTTTTTGTCATCCTAGAGCCTAATTTTAAGTTTGTGGTTACCTCAGGAGACTGATATTTCCTGAAGTCTGTACCACAGCTCGTTCATGTTGCAGGAGCAATTGATTTTGTGAGCAATGGCCTTTGGAGCCAGCAGCCACACTGCGCCAGGGCCGGGGCTGGCTCTGCTCCCTTCCTGCCTGAGCACAGCCAGTGCACACTCTGTGATTTGTTCTGCTCTTGGCACGTTTTCCAGGTGTTCAGCCCTGAGAAGAAATGCAGAAAGTGGGACTGAGCTCATGCTGTGAGGGGGGCAGTCCTCCCTGAGTAGGAGCTGTGCTAGCAAACAGCTCTGCACTGTGCTGAGGCTCCACAGACAGGAGCTGGAAGGGCTCAGCAGAAGCTTGATTAAGCTGACCTATAAATCCAGCTGGTTTCCTGTTGCCTGTGTCCCGTTGGCAGCGCTGAGGAAATGTTACGGGCACACCTGGTCCATTCTGCAGAGCCGCAGGTGTCTCCCACCATGTGCTCCCATCCCCTTTGGCAGCACTCGGTGCTGAGAGTTTATTAGCTCGCTTTTCACCTGTAAAAAACTCCTGGAAAATGCCAGCCTGGCATTTCAGAGCCTCACCAGAACCAGGCTGTGCGGGTGCGAGTGCTCTGAAATGCTGTCAGCCCTGTCTGCAGCTGCAGCGGTGGCTGCCGGGGTTGTGTCTGTGCTGTGCAGATTCACAGGCGCTGTGAGGAGCTGTCATTTTGCTTGCAGAATGGTACTAATTTAAAAATAGGAAGTCTGCTAAAGTATTAATGATACCAGATGTGGCTGTTACATTTTTTTCTTTACATGTCATGTACAATAGCGATGGATGTTATTTTCCCAACCATGGTGCTGAGATGGGAAGGGAATAGTAAAAGAATCAAGATTTTTTTTCCTTTGCTATATTGTCCTAAGCTGGATTTCTTTGGGCAGAGGAGGTGGGTTTTTTGTTTTGAAAGGGCATCACAGTTCTGTACAACCACATTGAACCTCATGTTCTTCACATTGCAAAAACAACTGTGCCACAAGCATGGAGAACCACAGAACAGCAGAATCATTTCTGTTGGAAGACACCTGCAAGATCATCCTTTTCTACCTCCTTCCACGAGAGCTTCCACTACCCCAGGCTGTTGCAGGCCCCATTCAATCCGGCCTTGGACACTCCCAGGGATGGGGCAGCCACAGCTTCTCTGGACACCCTGTGCCAGGGCCTCAGCATCCTCACAGGGATGAATCTCTTCCTACCTCTGACCTAAACCCACTCTGTGGCAGTGGGAAGCCATTCCCCCTTGTCCTGGCCCTCAGGCTCTTGTTAAAAGTCTCTCCATCTTTCCTGAATGCTTCCTCAGGAACTGGAAAGCTTCTCCAGGCGGAATGATGAACCCTGACCGTGTCCTGTGTCACACAACCAGCCTCCCTTCCCCTGCCCATGCACACACCACGTTCTTGTGGCTGCCTTGTGCTGAGCACTCTCCATAGCCTCGGTTTTGCCATTGTCCCCTTGGCCAGCTGACTCTTAGGCTGAGCTTTAGCTCCCTTTCCCATACTAGTTACTGATATGCACCGATTTTCTCATAACTAGACCTTTTTAGGTCTCTATCAAATGTAACTGAAAAGCAGCAAGGGGTTTTGAAAGTACTAGATCTGGGTGGGCTGAGAGCTTGTTTGCATAAAACTTGGTTTTACAGAAAAGCAGGCAGAAAATGAAAATAGCATTACTTACCTATGTAGTGTGATTTGTGCCACACAGATAGAGGATAACAAAGACACCATCTTGCACTTTATCCCTGAAGGACTTGTGAAAAACTCACCTTTTCAGGTTAATAGTATTTCACAGAGGCCTTGTAGGCTGCCTGAGGGACTACGCAAGGCACAAGACCATGGCTAATCCAGCTTTTTTGTCTACTTATGCTCCTGTGTGACACCTACCAGTTGTCAGTGTGGTGTAATACTATTTATACAAGAAAATCAGATAAAGTAGTATTGGCAGGGGAAAGCTAGTGGTATCCCTAGCTTTTACATCCAAACAAAGAGTGGATGGGAACCAGAATGTGTCTGCTGCAGGTATGATTCTGTCCCTGATTTTCTCCAAGATCACAAAACAGTTCTGAGGTGTAGTAACTGTCCAATTTTATCTGCCTAAGGAATCTCTTGTGCTGTGCATGGGGGCAATTTATGACTCTGATTGCAAACATCAGGAATGAACTTGGAGCCCTTGTTTTGGAGAAAGGGATGGTAGAAGCTCTCTCATTTTCTCAGCAGATGGACTCCCTTAAGCTTTTATCAATTAAATGGGGGACCCCGATGGAGTAAAAGAGAGCAAATTTCTTCTACAGAGAACATGAGGGCCTCAGGCTGAAGTAGAGGCCAGGCTGGAAGCAGAGTTTAGCAAACAGAAGTAGCAGGGGGGAAGTAGGATTTGGAGGGGTCAGTCCTGAGCGGGGAGGGAGAACCCGGCGTGGGCACAGGCACTCCCACATCACTGCAGCATGTGGGGCTGGGTCATTCCAAACCACTCTTCCTTAGACTTAATTGAGATTTCTTGGAGGTCTGCTTTTGCACATGTAAAGGCTCATTACCAGGAAACCAGAGTTTACAGTGTTTATCTAGTGAGTTACGAAAATACCAGATAATAAGACTAATGACTCAACACAGCATTTTCCAAATTGTGAAGTAATCTTCGGGTTTTCCAAGATTATTATTATTATTATATTAGTTGCACTTTTTAGTCTGTCAGAAACGAAATAAATACAAGGCCTGTATTTTCCATTAACATTCGGAGAACATCTGTTGCGTATTGTAAATAACATACTTATAAAGCAAACTGATAATAACTACTCAGACTATTTTCCTGTTCTGGCTTATAGCGTTCTGCACCATACAATATGTTATATACTGCAGTCTTTATCTGGCCCAGAAAAAAAAGGAATTATTCTAATAGTACCAGTCAGTTACATGTAAAATAACCCGAATAGTTTGCAAAAACTCTAGTGCTAAAAACATACGTTCAGCTTGTGATAATGAAGAGCAATAACAGACCAGAGTGCAGGAATATAAACTGGTACACCTCTGCATTTGGAAGAGTACACAACTCTGAGCTTTTGGGGTGCTTGAAGCATTTAAGCAGGGAGGGAGATTAAGCAGTTTTTAAAGTCATATTTCCCCTGGATCTCTCTCAAAATATGTATCAGCCCTACAGTAAATTATTTCATAATGCAAATCAGACTAATAAGAAAACAGCCTCATATGGTTCTTCTTTAAAATTCCACCTCAAAAATGCTGCACTTTGTCATCCTGAAATTTCTAGCTCAGTTTCATAAGATTAAAGGTGTAGATTAGAATTTTTTTTTTTTTTTTAGTGCTTCCTGGGAGGCTGTAGTCCACAATAACTTGGAGATCCTTTGAAGCTGAACTTGTGCTAACATGACCTTCTTTAACTGCTAAAATAAAGATGTTCTCATTGCAGTACTACAAGTAGCAGTGTGAATGCAGAACAACTTAACAATTTTCACAATGATGTCAATCTAAAATTGTCATAATCATCACAGGAATATGGCCCATGCTATTGAAGTTTCCAGCATGGTGGAGCATGTACACGATGCCCATTGGAGCAAACTGTTTCCAGGAATCAGTAGCCTTTCAGCTGATCAGTAGGTGCATCCTGTAAGCAAGAGCTGTTCTCACAGTCCTCTCCTCCCCTCTGAAGTCACCTGAGATAGTCAGAGTTGTGTCTGCACACACGCAGGAGTGCAGACAACCTCTTTCCTTCCCAGTGAGGAGGAGGAGGAATGGTGATAAAAGGATAACGCTATCTTTTCTAATTGCATAACAAAGTCAGCTGAGTTTCTTTGCATATTTAATTAGCTTTAGTTCTGCTGCACCCTTCCTAAATGCAGTGATTCCTGGTTTTGGCATTGCATTGCCCTGCTGGTGTTTGCTGGTACGAAAAGGCCTGAACTTTGCTGTATTCCACCTTGACATATCCTTACTCAAGAAAAGCAGGAGGGAGGAGAGTGGCAGTTGGCTGGAAAGGCTCAGTCTGGGAACCAGCAGTGTCAGGAATGCCATCTGTTCCAGAGCCCCAGCAGTCACAAAGCCTCCACACCCACACCTATCTCACAGAGCTGTGGGGAGGCAAGGCATACAGGGACCTAACACTTCCCCAAGTCAGATGTCAGTGTTCCTAAATAATGTATTGAACATTATTCTATATGTCTAATACACACCTGGAGGTCCCACTTTCCCTAACTCAGGAGTTCCAGATTCAAGTAGCCCTAGTTATGTCTGGCTTGATGGACCATGGTTGAATTTCCAACTACTCTGAATTCTCTATACCATCATAGTCTGTGTCACCAACACCCACCTTGGCATGACAAAATAAAACAATAATTAGTGTGAGCATTTGATTCTCTCTTCTCTCTTTCATGTACAGTGATTTCAGGTGAGTATAAAAGATCAGTCACTGAAAATGTCTTTCTGGGTACTTCCATGATCTTCTTTAAACTAAAACCAAGGAAAGCCCTAGCTCTGTGTACACAGATAAATCATTCCTTCAAATCCATATCTACACAGTGCTTGCTGCAGTCTTTCATTTGTTAATAATTCAGATTTGGTGTCTACCTCCTACAAATGTGCCTAGTTCCTGCCATCCATTCATTTTCTATTTAATCTTTTTACAGTCAGTAAAACGACAAGAATCTTGGGTTTGTCCTCTTGCTTTTTGTGAGGATGGCTTTGTATCACCATGTGGACAGTCAGGAGATAGGGCATCAGTGTTTTGCAATATTTGTCATTAGTTTGCAAGCCCTGGGGTGGTTTGCAAGTTGGTTTTTTTTTTGTTTTTTTTTGTTTTTTGTTGTTGTTTGTTGTTGTTGGTTTTTGGTTTGGTATTTTTTTTTATGCATACCTAAAATGTATTTTGAAGGTGTAAAGGCACCTAGTCATTTAAAGATACCCTCTGGTGATTTGCTGTTCTTCCTTATGATGTAGAGCTCTCTTGGAGGACATGTGTGGGATTTCAGGATTGGAGAAATCAAAAGTTGAAAACTGGTGCTGAGAGAAGGAACAGTTGTGTTCCTTGTCTGAGCGAACACCTGCAGAGATACTTCAGTGGAATCAGCTGCCTGGAGCTGGCACTGGGGTCATAGAGATGAATATTTGTTAAAAGAAAACATGAAAATCTAAAGCAGTCTCCTAATGAGATCTCAACTTGGCCACGTTATTATGAGATAATTTTTAGCTGGCTGTAGAGTCACTGGATCCATTTCCTCTCTGTGCTGTTGCTGGAAGGGGGGATCAGTGGTGCTGGAAGGACTTCATGTAGCTTCTGTGCTGGGCTGCTGAGAGCAGATCTCTGTGGGTTTGCTTAAGTCTCTTTTGCCCACCTGCCTAAAACTGCAGTGATGAGTGAGGAGGGTCAGTACCTGGTATTTAAAAATGTGTATCTTTTTCCAGCAAGCAGAAATTATAAACCTGTTCACCCAACATGAATACATTTTCTTTTTTTTTAAAAATGCTGAAAGCGGCATTGTATGCCATAAAAATATACATCATGTGCCAAGACAAGCAATTGATGCTCTCCTATAAAATACAGTAAACACCTCCTCCCTGCCCTTCCTTTGGCTGTCTATCAGATTTCAAAATCATGAAATTTTACAGTATTACTGGTTAGAAGGGCTCCCCACTGGGAGCAGATGCCATCTCTGTCTTCATAGACTCAGAGAAAGTCCTGACATGTTTCATGGCGTTCATACGTGGAAGTCTGTGAAATGGAAAGGAAAACAGCTTTTTCTGTCAACCTGTCACTGATATAAGCTCTTACATTTCATCAGAATGACTAAACTTTAAAGCTGTTTCTTCAGTGCTGAGTATATTTGAGAACTCCCAAGTGTGATCAGATTTATGGAGTCCCAGCGTATGATAGAAGACCAAAGCATTTTGTGGCATGATATTAAAAATTCATTCAGATACTCGATAAAGCGTGGATGACAAAAGTCTGAAATGGAATAAGGTAGAGTGAATTTCTCCATGGTTTATTGACCTTGATTTCTCTACACAAAATAAATAGACAGAATGGACTAAAATCTCTTCTTTATGAAGGCAAAATCCTGGCAGTCAAAGACCAGCTCATAAAAATGCTCTCTGTGGCACATACCTTGGCAATGCTGGAAGTTGGAGGTGATGGAAATTTATTGCTGGTGTCACAGTGTGTGTCTGTATTTCAGGGAAGGAGAAAGCAGGGGCTGCTTTATGAGGTTACTGATGTTATTCTGTGGAGAGCAGGGAGAGAAAACACTTACTCTTGCCACTCTGTGTCCTTTCCTGAAGGTATCATAAGGTAAAACACTTCCCTTTGCATATCCATGGGGGTTTTTTTTGTTTGAAAAAGGAAGAGAAAAGGCAAATCTCACAGAATGAGGAGTTTGACATCTCTCCCTGCTGGAAAAGGCTGGGGCTCCATACTGCTCTGAGAGGTTTTCCAGCCTTGCTGCAGTCGGAGAGCAGAATGCCTCATTGGTTTCAGATATTAAACTTTTGTGCTGAAAGCCCAGTTGGAGCTGGTGTGACAAATGGATTTTACCTGCTGCTGAAAAACACAGCCCCCACCTCTCCAGCCCTCCCGTCCTGCCTAACCTGGCCCCCAAGAGCACTGGAACAGAAAGCTGCCCTTAGGCACCATCTGTTTCTGCCAGCTCCCACTTTGGGCCCTGCCTTTACATCTGTTAAGTGGAGGCAGCTTACTTGATGAGTTGTTTTGAAGGAATATCTGGTCTCCCCACCATGTTCATTAACCATTGCAGATCTGTTAAAGACAGGCTCTGTGATGCAATTTAGCTGTAGTTAACTGAATTCATGGAAGTCACAGTCATGGATTATTTTTGCATCCCGCAGGGATAGAGAGCAGAAGTGTTTTAGCAACACTGTTTTCTCTTCCCTTTGAAAATAAAATTCTTTCCTGTTTGCCTTCAGAAAGAATGATGAAATCTAAAGGGGATTCAAAGTGACTCGTCGATGGCTGCTAATTTGTTACTCCTCCTTGTAAAACACAACCAAGCTGCATACATAGGACATGATAAAACAATTATATTAATCATGTTTCCCTCCCAACAAAGAAAAGCAACTGTTTATTCCTAGCACCTCCTTAAGTACTCCAAAGCTACTGATTTGTTAATCTGGCATTCTTCTCACAAGCAGACCCAGCTTTCTGGAGCCACTGGAATTTTTTCATGGCCAGTGATCAAGGACTGAAAGAAACAAAACAAAAATCCACTTAAAATACTTCAGAAAAATTGATTCAGTATGTTTGTGTTTGGATTTGTTTGAGTCAGAAAACAGTTTAATGGGCATTCAGGGAAAGCAGACATCATGCAGTTTGTATAGAAGGGAGCACAAGACAAATAGAGAAGAAAGATGGAGTGTAGGGGAAGGCAACAAAGTCTTGTCTTACAGATGAAGGATCCAGTACAGAAAGGGAGGAAGGGGGATTTACCAAAAGTTTTTACATTGTTTTGGCCAGGAATTAAATCCATGGTTTTAATAATCTCCTGGCCTTAAGCTATAAGCATGGGCCCGTCAGTTCTGGGCTGGCTGGACACACAGCTCAGCGACTTCTCCACGTGTAAAGAGTTACTTGAGAAGCAAAATCTGGCCGTAATACAAATGGAATTTTCTTTTATTGTATATCTTACATTTTCATCTGAAATTATGCCCTGAAGCTACAATTATGCTTTATAATAAATGCTATACAGAGATGTCCCTGTTGGGTTTAAAGATGAGGCTAATTTCTATATTAGTTAAAAGCTAGCACCTCCGAATCTGAGTCAGATGTAGTAAAATAAATAGGAAAAAAAAAAACTTATCAAAGCTTGATTTCCCATAGAGAGTTAATTGAAATCTTTGATTGATGCTTTTTCTCTTGGAGTTGTTCTAACATTTCTCTTGTGTGTGCATTTTCTGGGCGGGAGCGAGGTGTGATCACACGCTGCAGCCTTTCCTTCAGACTCATTGGGGCTCTGCACCAACTGGCCGCCTTTTGCAGAAAACTCACATGAGCTTAATTAGCTTTGAAATCTCTTGTCAAATGTGGGTGAAATTGGCCAATGAGTTCAAAAATTTCAAGAAGGTTGAACAGAGAAGGAAACTCGGGGACTGGTGGCACAAGCTGTGTTTTTGGGGGGAGCAGGAGCGAGGGAGGCTCTGTGAGGGTTTTGTGTGTGGTGTAATGATGCCAACAGACAGAGATGAGATATCACAAAACTCAACTTGACATGTTGACTCAAAAGATGACACTTACACTGTTTATTCCAATTGCCTAAGCAGAGAAAAATAAAAAGCTGGGTTCTGCTTCCTTTACCCACACAAGTACTTGCAGTGCTCTGGTATAGTTGGTAATTGCTCTTTAGAATTTCACTGCCTTTTAGACAGGTACTCTGGTAGCGAGGAAAGGTAACAAGTACTGTCTGAGTTAAAACTATTTGTAATATATACGTGAGATACGTGAAAGGATGCTGTCCTATACTCCCATGGCTTTCTAAGCATAGAGCTCTGGTGGCATCAGGAATATTCTGCAATTTCCTTGTCTAAACATGCCACTTGGCAAACACATGACATGCATAAGAATTAGCAATTCGCACAATCTAAAGAGAATTATCTGTTTGTCTCTAGGCGATTCACAAAAATATGCCCATAGCAATTTCAGGCATTATAAATCCATCCAGGTTGGTTCTGACCATGTTGCAGAAGTAATTTCGACTGGCACATCAGATGAAAGAACAGATTTGAAAACAGTAGCGTGCATGGCCCTGAAGGTTTTATCTTGGCTAATATTCCAGGCACCTTATGGCACTACTTTGGGTTTCTGTGAAGACTCCAAATAAAGTGTCTGTAGCCTGATGAAAGATTTAACACATTTTTTTCCTGAACAAGCTTTGTAAATGTTACGCTAAAGATAAAGAATGCACTTGCTGATGGGAAGCAGCTTATTTTTCAGTGTGCTCTTCACTAAAAGCACCCTTTACACTCAGTGCTTCTGCATTTCCAATGTATTTCCTCCACTTTGTGCAGCAGTGGAGTTTCTGTAACAATGACACTGGAGGGTGTAAATCTGGGATTTCATTTCCACTTTTAAATAATACCCATGGAAATTCTATCGTTTACCTTTTAGCAAGATATCTTTGTGGATCTTGAGAGAAACAGCCAGAACAAATACGTCCACTGAGAGGACTGCATGAGGGTCAGTCAGAGAAATAAGTGTATTATGTTGAGCAACACAACCTGTATTATGTGTGACCTGAATGATGAGGGTGAGAGCAGAGGCTCTTGCAGGAGGTAGTTTTAAGTGGCCTCAGAAAAACACAGTGTGCTCTCCACATGAAAAATATGATGCTTGTCTTCTGCTTTCATTTGTGTTTTGTCTCCTTTTCCATTTGCTTCTACTGAATTCCAGGTCTGGATTTAGGCACCTCCTTTGGGTGTCTCACCTTTGGGTGAGAAGACTTTGTTTTATCAGCAGCAGTCTCCTCATGTTTTATGCAGTCCAGGGACAAAAATAATCTCCTCTAGGCAGTGGTGCTTTGGGAACAGCTCCTTCTCAGTCCCCAAATATTTTAGGAACGCTTTCTCCTTCCAAGGCAAGTGTAGGGTGGGAGAAGGGAGACAGACAAATACCTGGGGACAAAAAGCCCTTTTCTGCTTCTGCTTTGGAGCAGGTAAATGTTTCCTGTATTCCCTCCTGCTCCTCGGGTGCTTGGCTGACCTTTCTCCTGGAAGGATCTGCTGCTGCTGAGGCCTCTTAGGGCTCATGTGCTTCGCAAGGCTGTGTAATTTTCCAGCTGAATAGGGTCCTACATGCCATAGGGCTCTCACTCCCAATTCCTGGCCATTTATTCATGTAGGTCACAAATCACAGTGAAGGGCCACGAGGGCTGCCCCTGAGCGGGCCCTGAGCACACCCAAAGCTGGGGGCTCAGGCTAAGGCCATGATGTTTGGCTGGAAATTCTGCTGCAGCTGCAATATTGCAATCCTTAGTAGGATTAAAAGTATCATCTGCCCATTTATTTAGATATTTCAATAGGAGAGAGCTTATGTAGGAACACGGATAGTCATTTCACTTAGAAAGTGAAGAAATAAACTTGAAAAGGTTTTATGTGCCTGGTTCTCAAAAAAAAAAAGATCTTGCACACCCAGGCCTGTCGATTTTTTCCCCCAAGAACTCAGAGATCAGTGGCCTTGCACGATCACAGTTGTTCTTGGTAAACACCAAATACTCCAAATTAAAAGAGTTTTATTTTCACAAATGTAACAAAGACAGAGGGGATGGCTTCAGGGGCAAGGGAGAAGATAGTCTGCATGTTTTCAGATCTGAAATATAATCAAAATATTCCTTAATTTTTTTGACTGAGAGCTAAAGTAGAGCTATTCCTTATTCTGGTGATTTTAATGAGATGTTCTGTCACTGCCCAAATTACAGGTTTGCCCCCTTGCTCTTTGTACCATAAATAATGAAGAGCAGTGCATTAATAGAGAGGCCTAAGCCATATTTTTGAGACCTTAAAGACCTATCAGGGAAAGGCTTGTTCCCTGACTTTTTCTGTGTTTTCATGGCAACTGGCAGCTCCTGCAGCTGGAAAACCAGCTCTGCTGTGTGTTGCAATTGGGTCTGAAGCTGGAGCTGTTGGGGCTTTTGCCCTGTTTGTGGTTGCTCTGTGTGGCCCTATTTTAAAAGGGCTTGGGAGCACTGGAGCCATGACACAGATACATAATACAAATGTATTTATCCTTTACTTAAAAGGCAAAAATAAAATTAAATGGGCCAAAGGAAAACTGTGTCTCATTTATGTACAATAATAATATTTTTGGTGTCGTGTTCATATTAAAAATGCAAAAAAAATTATTAGATCATTTAAATTTAAAGCTCTTGAGTTAAACAAGAACAAAAATGGTCTATTAAGCCAATTTAAATAAATTAATTGACCCTGTTTATCTTCACACATATCAGCCAGATTTTAATTTCTATTTTTTCCCAGCCTAATAACTGGGATATTAAGTTTTATGCTAGAACACATGTACAACTTTGCTTTTTTTGTTTCAGATTCAATCTGTGCTTTACAGCTGTATGAGAGGACGCCACAGCCTCCCTCTGTGGTATTTGCCAACCCTTATCGTTATTGCTAGGGCTCTAAAATGATCGGCTTTAAGTTCCATTATATGACAGTCATGAAAACATTACACTGGATGGGAATGTAATTGTACGAGGGAAAAGAAGCCACCGAAGGCTGCCTCCTGTGAGGGGCTGTAAAAGCAGGGACGGCTGCGAGCCCCAGGTGCCGCAGCGGGGCCGTGGGCAGGTGTGGACGTGCACAGCCCCAAATCCGCACGGCCACGGCAATGAGGGGAGCGCTGCAGGGATTCCAGGGGCTGGAAGCTGAGCCAGGATTGTGGGCGCTTGCTGCCCGCTCGGTCCGCGCAGCGGCGGAGGTGGGAGCGCAGCAAGGCACAGCCAGGAGCCCTGCACCAGTGGCCATGCCACGGACAGAGCCAGCGCCCACCCAGGGCTAGGTGCAGGGGCCTCCTGCCCAGGGCTGAGGTGCTCAGTCTGGGGAGATGTTTTAGGGCTTTTAACTCAAGGGTGACCGTGGCCCTCCGTAGCTGTTGGGCACTGTGGGAACAATTAGCCTGGTCAGGAAGGCGGCTCTTGCAAAGCATCAAACACTTCCCTCTTCCGAACCCAATCCCATGAGTCCAGTTCTGCCACTGCTGTAAGCCAAGAAAATAGGTTCCTGTTCTGTCAAGATCCAGTGTGGGGGTGTTATTTGCATTTTATAGAAGAGCGATTTAAGGGAGAATTTACCAGATTTCTAAATATCAATGGTTTTGGGTTTGTTTATTTTAGGAGGGGTTTGCAGGTGGTAGATGCTGCTGGTTTTGTTTAGCCTGCATGGTGTGGCATTTGAGAGCCTGGCTTTTCTGCTTTTGGTTTGAGTTGCTGGCTCTGGGAGCTTCCCTGTATTGATTTGGAAAAAAAAAAAAAAAAACAAAATTAA